>CAUYPK010116415.1:0-17516 GCA_963574355.1 Loris lydekkerianus | reverse complement strand
CCCACGAATGGACTAGCAAATTGTGGTACATGTATACCATGGAATACTATGCAGCCTTAAAGAAAGATGGAGATTTTACCTCTTTCATGTTTACATGGATGAAGCTGGAACATATTCTTCTTAGCAAAGTATCTCAAGAATTGATGAAAAAGTATCCAATGTACTCAGCCCTAGTATGAAGTTAATTTGTAGCTTTTATATGAAGGCTATAATCCACCTATAGCACAAGAATATGGGGAAAGGGCCAAGGGAGGGGAAGGGAGGGGAGAGGTTAGGGTGGAGGGAAAGCAATGGGTGGGGCCACACCTACTGTGCATCTTAGAATGGGCACAGGAGAAACCTACTAAATTCAGAATATATATGTCTACATACAATAACTAAGAAAATGCCACGAAGGCTACATTGAACAGTTTGATGAGAATATTTCAGATTGTATATGAAACCAGCACATTGTACCTGTTGATTTCACTAATGTACACAGCTATTATTTAGCAATAAAGTAATTAAAAATAAAATAAATAAATATATATATGTTCATATTAAAAATTACTATTGTGTCAAGTCAGGAACATTGACTTGAAAGATTATGTACAGAAGTTAAAAAGAACCCCCAAATTTATTAATGTCAACAAAACTTAAATCAATTTTTTTCTGTAATTTTGGCAGCCAATTAATACAATATTGTTAATTACAATGCAAATTTTCTGCAAATCAATTAATATTAGAGAAATGTGTCAAGAAATTGTAAATTGTAAAATAATTGTAAATTATTGATTTATATTACAAGAAGTTTTAATTTCAACATAAATTAATGTAACTCTCTAGATCATAAACCAACTTTCACTTCCTTGGAACTTTGAATTTAACTCATTCACACAGTGTGATATTGATGAGAAGATTAAATTATACTGTCAACAATTTTTGTTTTCCTGTATGTAATATTTGATGGCTATATTTATTTCAAAAACCTCCAATTAGAGAAAACAGAAAAATAAATCTTTTAACAACTCATTCAGAAGTCAACCTATGAGCACTGGCAGAAAAACCGAGATCATTAAATTCCTTATATTCCATATCTATTCATTGCTTGTGCACTGGCAATGATTTATGCCATCTGTATACACACACACACACACACTTCCCTGTGTATCTAGAGGCTTTTTTAAACAGGGTCTACTTTAGAAAATTGAGCACAAATATTTTTAATATTCAATGTACTGTGTAATACAGGAATACTGGAAAATTTTACTAAATCTAGATTTGGACCTAATGTAGTTGGAACACCATCTGTTATGACAGAAGTGAACTTTGTCATATTTAGCTATGATTCTTCATTGGTAGGTAGAAAAGATTAAAAAATATCTATGCCACAGTTTCATTTTTATAGATTGTAATGTTTTTTGTTTTTTTGTTAATTGTACAAATTTCTTTGAGAGAAAATCAACCTAAAATATTTATTGAGTGAGTACTATGTCTTATATGATATATTCATCTAAAGCTAAAGAAAAGTAGTAATTATTTTTCAAAGTTAGAAATAATTGATTTTCTAACAAAATTGTCTAATAGCTTACTTTGAAGACCTTTCACTTTTTTAAAATATCATTTTTTGGTCTTATCACCATAATTTCCTTACAAAATTTCTATAACTAAATAATTATTTTGTCATCTCTTCATTTGTAAATGAGATCTTTGTTTTGCAACAATGTGAGCTATTCTATATGTTGACAAAGTTGTTAGCTCATATTTCCTTTAAAATCATTTAAAATTTTTGACATTGAATTCCAATTGTAGTCATTAATTTAATATATTCTTTTTAATCATTGCAGGGAAATTTTAAACTATGTTTAGATAACTCAGGGAGATGAAATTACTTTTTCAATTTTTATCAAGTTTACTATGTATTTGCTAAAAATGTCTCAAGATTTTCTAATTTCTTATTTTTATTTTTTACACAATAAACAACTCTCCTTTTGCGTGAAATTTCACAAAATGAAATTTATAATGTACCTTTTCCACTTTCTGTTTTCATTATTGTTTCTGTCATACTACCAGCATGTGCTTTCACTTCATTCTGCATCAATTATAAAACTATATTTTAATTTGAACATGTTTGTTCATAGTGCCAGAATCTGTATCTTCACTTAATTCTGCATTAATGTCAAGGGTGTATTTTAATTTAAGAATGTGTTCATACTTATTTTTTTAACCATAGAATTAATTTTGTTTTAATTAAAATTTAATTAATACCTAAATTTGGTTGCCAAATATGATTTATATGTGTATTACTTTAAACTCATTGTAACTGCAAACAGTACTCAGATATGTCACAATGTCATATTCCTGGATAGAAAAGTTATTCAAACTGAGTAAACCTATTGACACCAACTAAATCAGTAATGTGTTTCTGTGTAATACATGGACAATGTACTACCCTACATGTGAACTGCAATACAGCAATAGTACCCTCTTCTATGCAAAGGTAAAAGGAAATGTTGTTCTAACAAATAGTTTTCAGTTGTAACATTTAAATTATATGAATTAAAATTTTTAATGTTGACAATTAACAATTCACTTTCACAGTCTACTACATTCCTTTCTACTGTTCATAGCTACACATGGCTAGCAGGTATTCAATTGAAAGCATAGTTTAAAGACAGTAGCATTTTTCAGAAAACTGAAGTTTATTCATTTAAATACTGAAGTATAGCACTTTTAGATTTAAATATTTAAATATATTGAATAGCATCCATCTTTCTTAAATCTTATTTATGATTTAGATTATTATTTTTTTATCTGTACATATCAGTCATGGTAATGTGCATACTCCTTTTATGTACAGTGGTTGTATATCCCTTCATCAAATTATGTTTATAGTGTTTACATGCTGCTTAAGAACACAAGTACTCAATTTTTATGCAACCAAAATTAAGTTGCTACTACCTTAAAATAGTCTGTTATAACTATAAGATTCTTTACATCAGCCCATGGTAACCACAAAGAAAGAAATTACAAAAAAAAAAAAAAAAAATACACAAAGGAGAAAGAGAAAGGAAACAAAGCTTAGCATCACAGAAAACCAACAGATCACAGAGGTAAATAACAAGAGAGGAGGAAAGAAGCAAGATCTTCAAAATGACCCCCAAACAATTAACAGGAAGGATTAAATCCTTCTTTATCAATAAAAACTTTGACTATAAATGAATTGAATGCTCTACTTAAAAGACATAAAGTGACTGGATAAAAACTCACAACACAATTATACATTGAGAAATTGAAGATGATACAAATAAATGGAAAGATACTACATGTTCATAGACTGGAAGAATTAATATTGTTAAAGTGGCCATGCTACCCAAAGTGATGTGCAGATTCAGTGCAATACCTATCAAAATGTCAATGATGTTATTTATATGAATAGGAGAAAATATAACATTCTTCTCAGCAAACTATTACAATAATGGAAAGGTATCCAATGTATGCAATACTAACATGAAACCAATAGATAAACAACTACATCCTCATGTGAGATAAAATCAAAATTAAATTTAGGGTGCAGGAGGGAAAGAGGAGAGGGGAGAAAACGGGAGTTTGGTGTGCTCTCAAATAATGGGTACAATGTAATGCTATATAGCACACCCTCTGTCTGAAGGGCTCAATTACAACTTGAACTTTATCTAACAAATGCAAACAATGTAACCTAATAATTTGCACCCTCATATTAATCTGAAATTTAAAAAAAATACTAAAATTGTCATGGAACCACAAAAGATCCTGAATAGCCAAAGCAATCCTTAATAAAAAGAACAAAGTGAGAGGCATCACACTACCCAACTTCAAAACATACTACAAAGCTATAGTAACAAAAACAGCATGGTACTGGCATAGAAGACAAACACATAGACTAATGGAATATAATAGATAATCCAGATATAAATTCATACACCTATAGTTTATTGATTTTAGACAAAGGAACCAATGACACATACTGGGAAAACAACCTCTTCAATAAATGGTGCTGGGAAAAACTGGATATCTACATACTGAAGAATGAGACTAGTTCCTTACCTCTCACTATATAAAAAAATTAACTGTTGAAACTATGAAACTTCTAAAAGAAAACAAAGGGGATACATTTCATGACAATGGACTGGAAAAGGATTTTTACTTACATATTTTGATAGGATTAAACTAGCACAATCATTATGAAAAACATTATAGGATTTCCTCAAAAAATTAAAAATAGAACTATCATAGAATCCACCAATCCCAATACTGGGTATATATCCAAAGGAAATGAAATCAGTTTGTTGAAGAAATACTTGCATTCTTCTGTGATGGCAGTATATTCACAATAGTTAAGATTTGGAGACAGCCTATGTGTCCAACAACAGAAGACTGGATTTAAAAAATGTAGTATTGATATGCAATGGAGTGCTTCAGCTATATAATATAGTATATATATAGTAGAATGTAATCCTGTCACTGTGTCACAATCCTGTCCTTGTGATGACATTGGTCAACCAGGAGAATATCATGTTTAGTGAAATAAGTCAAACACAGAAAGACAAATATTGCATGATCTCATTCATGGATGGAATAAAATAGGGAATAAAAACAAAAATGATATTGTAGAAGCAGAGTGTGGAACAGTGGGTACCAGAGACTGGTAGGGACCAAGAGAAGATGGGGAGAGTTTAGTTAGGTTGGTCCATGGGTAGAAACTACAATTTGATAGGAGGAATAAATTCTGGTATTCTGTTGCATATCAGTGACTATAGTTAACAGTAAAATACTGTATTTATAAATTAGCTACATAAGAAGCTTTTGAATGTTCTTACCACAAACATATGATAAATGTACAAGGTGATTGGAATGTACCCTGATTGGATTGGTTATTATACAACACAGATACCTATTAAAACATCAATTTTACCCCATAAATGTGTACAATTACAAAGTATCAATTAAAAAATAAATTAATTTTTAAATAAGAATATAGGTAATTATTTTCTTTTAGCATACATTTTCTCATTTGTTAAATGGGGATGATTGCACAATTATATCATGGGGTTAAATGTATGATAAATGCAAACTTCTTAGAGCAGTATCTGTCACATGAAAAACAACCAACAAATTTTAGGTATGTTTAAATTACATTGATTATTATTGATTGTTTTTCTTAACACCAAAAGCAATAATCAAAATTCATTTTGAATTTACTGCAATTACTGCTAACAACATCTTTGTCATTATTTCTCTTTTGTTTCTATTCATTGAAGGATAGAAAACAATCTAGTTCTAATGGTGCATTGAATCAAATAACATGGTTCTAAGCAAAGAACTGGGGGTTTCTTTCATGGTCAGAGAAATGTGTTTATAAAATAGTTGACATATATTTTCGAGTATCTTATTTTAATGGATAAGTGGTTTTCAGATTGACAAAGCATGCTGTTATTCTGATACTCAAGCTTAGTTAATGAATAAGATGCTTCCTTATTAAGAAGTATTCACAGCATTTGTATATTACCATATATAAAATAGAAAAATTTGGAAATATTTTTCTATTTCTGAAGCATCCAGAGATAAGGAATGAGTAAATACATACTAATGCACAATATTCACACATTGGATTGCCAAAACGTCCTTCATCTATTCAGCTGTATAGTTGTTGACAGAGGGAGATGTGCATGATGTATTATTCAGTGGATATATTATTCAGTGAATAAAACAGATTAAAAATACTGTACATAGTATGATCTAATTTGTAATATAGCTACATTACGTGTAGAAAAATATGAAAGGCTATATACCAAAGTGTCAACAATAATTATTTCTGGATGGTGGGATTAAAGATAGTTTTTCTTATTTCCAATTTGTATGCAATTGTCATATATTGCTTGTATAATAAGCTAATACATTATTAAAGGAAACATTTGCCAAAAAAAAAAAAAAAAAAAAACTTTTGAGAAATTCCATTCTTTCCCTATCTTCTATAATTTTCTTTAGAATTAGGGTTCTTCCTTAAAAAGATTTAGTTTCCTTAAAAATGACTAGTTTCAGAATAATAATTTAATTTGCAAGAGAGGAATTTCTTATAAAACTTGAAAAATGCTGGGTCAATAACCTGTGAATGGTTGGACAGTCTGGGTTTGTAACAGAGACGATTTTTAAAAAGCAAAAAGTTGCTGTCACTTGGCGCCCTTTCACTTCATTATGACTTTCAGCCAAATATACACTTTCAGTGTTATCTGATTGATACTCTTGAATAAATTTAATTTTGCAGTCAAGTAGTGAATAAAGGTTGAAGTTTGACAAAAGTCATGAGAGCTTGAAAACTTGGAGAAATATCTTTTTAAAATCTCATTTAATAGATAATTCTTTATTTAAATAAAATATTATTAACTGTTCATGTAGTATTCTTTCTGGGGTCCTGAGAGAGCTCTCTGCCCCTCAAACTTTAAGTGGTGCTTTAAATTCCATCAGCAGGAAATAAAGCATTTCATTCCAATTTGATTTTAGGCTTTACCGTTTCAGAGAAAATTTAAACCCAGGAGTAAATGACTGACAGTAGATCCTTTTCTGGTTTTAAGCACAGGAGGGATAGAGGAAGGTGAGGCTAAAAGGGACCTTCAAGGCAAGAATTGGTCACAGAAAGAGAGTTTTGTGGGGAGGTGAGAGGATGCTGAAGAAAGACTATTTAGTTCACATGGGTCCCTGGGTCCTCTTTGACGTCTCTTCAAGATTCTTTCAAAAACAAGTTGAGAACAAAAGTTACACTGTATTTGTTTTGGCATAAAGTTTCAAAAATTGCCAATAATTCATTTTTCCACAAACGAAACAAAACAAAACATGCTTGAGAGTCAGTGTCATTCAGCATGTAGAACAAGGAAAAACTGCTGGATGTCTTCAGGCCATTCGCCACATAGTTTTCTTGTGGAATCAGTTTTTCTGGGGTCCGGCGTGTAAGTGACTTTTGAATAATAATCAGCATAGTGAGATATTGCTGTGAAGTTACAAGATTGGGATGTCCCAGAATGCCAGGCTAATTGCTCATTTGGGAAATAGAATACATGTAGTCTCCTGCCTGCTTCTTCTCATGTGACTTTTAAGCACATAACAGAGCTCACAAACACATGATTGGTTATAGGTTGTTGAAACTGAGAAATATTCACTGGGAACATTATCTTAATCCTTAAATTTAGGCGGGTATGTGCCTAAATTTATTCATAAGAGAGCATGGAAATTGTAGGATAGTATAGCTAGAGCTATATGTTGGAAGCTAATACTTCTAGTAGTTAAAAAACACTGAGTCAGGGCGGCACTTGTGGCTCAAAGGGGTAGGGCGCTGGCCCCATATGCCTGAGGTGGTGGGTTCCAACCTAGCCCTGGCCAAAAACTGCAAACAAACAAACAAAAACAAAAAGCAAGCAAACAAACAAAAGAACACTGAGTCAAAAGGAAATTAATTAAAAATTATATCTGGAATTATTTTCTAATTTAAACTTGATTGCTGAATTGATACATAACTGGATCACTTGTACCATCTCATCCCATCTCTGACAGGAGGGAGCTCTGGCTTCTCATTGGGATCTGTTGTAAACATCTCAGCCAAAGTGTGAGTGAGCAGATTTTACTGCAGGCAGCAGTGAGTGGTGCTGAGGCTGAAAAGCTTGCAATGCAAAGCCAAGCCAATCCTTCAGCAAAACCACCAATATAAAGAGCTATGCAGAATGGACAGTGGGGGAAAGGACTGGAGGCCTGGAACACAGCAGGAAAGTGGTAAGAAAAATTTTCTTTATTGAAAAAAAATTCTGGGTTTTGGAACCTTGCCAAGGATATATTTATCTTATCATTGACCTATTACTTTTCTGTGGCCAAGAGCATTGCTGTACCAGCTATTTTTGATATCGGATAATATCCTTCATATAAGTCACACCAAATTTCTGAATTCTCCTCAATTCTCCTTACCTTATTATCACTTTGCCCTCTTACCCCAGTCCTTTGATTGGCTAATTTTCTGTAAGAATTTCTCTTCTCAATTCATCCAATATGATCCTACCTATTCTTTGAGATTTACCTCTTTGGGAAACCTTCTTCGATTCCACAGTTATTAACTTTTGTTTATTTATTGCACTGACAGTCACTTCTCAGGAGTATTTTGCAGTGGGAGTTAGATAAGTGGAGGAGGTGAGGCTCAAAGTATTCGAGGCAAATGGAACAAAGCATGTGCAGAAAGCTGGAGCCAAGCGTGTTCTTGGCACATTTTGAAACCTAAGCTTTGTTTGTTATCTATTATTGGAATTTAATTGGTGAAGGCGTGGGGCGAGGTTGATGAGAAGATGAGATTTGGTAAGGTTAACAAGGTTCAATAATAGTATTTTATAATTATTTATTGAAAGAAGAATGAAACATGGAAAATCTTGTTTAGCTACATTATATTATTTGAGTGAAGCTACAGAGCCAGGCAGCACAAAAGTCAGGATTCAAACTCAGTTTGCATCATACCTCAAGCTCTGGTCTTCATGGTATTCTACATGTTGAAATACTTCTACACTGGAATATGGAATAGGCGTTAGCCATGGTTATAGCACTGCTTAAAGAAAAATAGCTCAAAGTGCAGGGGAGGGAAAGATGTGATTGTTGGGGCCAAAAGAGCAGTTTTTTTCTTTTTTCATTTTCAAGGCAAATGCAGTGAGGGAAGGTAAATTCCTTAGAAATACTGTTTCATAAAACTATACTGAAATGAGAATTTTGAGTAATTACACTCAGAGAGATGGAGAATATTCTCTACTTTGTGTCAGCATTTTAAATTAAGGAAGTAACCATTCCAGGAGAAATGTGAATAGCATTAAATAAAGAGGAAAACAAAAGATCAGTAGATCAAGTAGGGTCAGGACAAATATTTTCCTTCTAAATAGGATCAAATCTAAAGCCTCTCATAAACAAAAACTGTAACTTCATTCAAACCTGTTCTTGGAAAAACTCAGAACTTTTTATAGGCAAGATGGTTTTCTACTAAAGAAAAATCAGAATTCAAATCTGAAGTATGGGTGTAATTTTTGAGAAGCAAGTTGAATCCTGCGTAAGTTAATTGCAACATGATTCTTAAACTTCTGTGTAGGCCATAGTTTTGGACTATTTTTCTATTAAAGTACAGAGCTAAGGGATCTCCTCCATTCATTCCAATCTAGATGAAACCCAATGAGAGATGCTTTCAAAATATGTAATACTTGTACAAGGGCTGTATTTATTTATTTATTTATTTATTTATTTATTTATTTATTTATTTTTATTAAGTCTTTTGTACATAGATCATAAATACATTTATGCCTATTTCAGTGTGTTGATTATTTGTACAAATCAGAGTGCTTACATCATACTAATCAGCATAGCTTTCATCTCATTTACCCAATTGGCATTAGGACATTTGTGTTCTACACATGATAGAACCAACTTGTACTTGCAATGTGCTCCATAGTTGTGGTCCCCCTACTATCCCCTACTAACCCTCCCACCCCCTCCCCTGTTAGATTATTTTCCTCTAACTTAGAGTCACAAGGAAAGATAAAAAATAACAGCAACATTCCTCAGATGTGGTTCAATTTCAGAATCATGTGAATGAATCCTTGAAAGAATCTCAACATTCTCCCCAACCTAAATGAAGAAGAATCTCAATGGATCATCTTGGAAATCCTTATTTTTGATATATACCCTGCCCTAGGTGTTCTGATGAAGAGCTTGACTCCCAAAGACATGCGTGTACCTTCTCTCTGTTACTAAAAGAACTGTGCAGAAAGTACAAGAGAGTGAGTTGTAGTTAGAGCAGGACAGTTCTGATATTTTTAATACTATATGCTTCCATTGTCCATGTGACTTAGAAGGTTATTTGTTTTACAATTAATTTACCCTTTACCTATGATCTGACAGTTTATTTTAAAATTAACACAGTGTGAGCAGTTCATTTCTAAAATCATTGTTTTTAGGCCCCGGATTTCTGAGTATTACCAGCTTTGGCCTACTGAAACCCTTGACAATTTCCAAATATACTTCCAAACGCAGGAGAGAATTGGTCAATTATCTTCATGGCATAAGCATTATAAGAATGGTAAGATCCTTTGGAACAAGATCTACATCTCAGTAAATTAACATTACAAGCCTCTGAATAGCTAGACACCATTGTGGATCTTTCCAAAGTTCAGTGTATAACTGGTAATAACGTAAAGTAGAAAGAAAATTATCTGCCTTGTGGTGAGGGCATCAGCCAATCATATAGGTATGATTTAGGGAATTGAGGCAAACACTTTTCTTCTAATCTAATTTCAAATGTGATTGAAATCTAGTAGCTAAAGCTTTAAGGCTAATCCACTGATCTTTTAAAATGCAAATAAATCTCTTTTCAGATATTTATGCTTTGTGAGAATAAAGAATTTTAAGAGTTTTTGTGTATGTCATACTAGTGTGTGTGTTTGTGTGTGTGTGTGTGTGTGTGTGTGAGAGAGAGAGAGAGAGAGAGAGAGAGAGAGAGAGAGAGAGAGAGAGAGAGATAAAGATAGGGAGAAGTGAGGAAGTGAGCTATCAACACTTAGAATGAAAACAGATGTTGGAATCATAGTTCCCTGATCCATTTGCTATATTTCCTTTTGATGGTGTTTAAATTCAAAGGTTAAGCCATGGAGCACAGGGCTGGGACTTGTTTCTGCCCTCTCAAAAATTATGGCTTCCAACCTCCCTTTTCCACTTTCCAGTCAATAGTTTCTAAAGTTTGTGCTGCAGGAACTATAAAGAATAGGCATTTAGAAAGACCATTTATTTAGTGCTCTCCAGGGTGCTGAGAGCTGAATCAGAGAGAATTTATGGCATCAGATGCTCAAGTTTTGATGCGAGGTCTGAAATACAGAGGCTCTTGACATATATTTCCAAAAGGACATTTATACCTTTTTAACATGTGCATTAAGAGAAGAAAAATATTTGACCAGCTTATTATAACATGTTTTTAAATGTCTCATACTACTTTTCAAAGTCATATTTATTAAGGTATAATTTACATATTGTAAAATTCATCCTTTATAAGTGTACAGTTTGATAAATTTGATAAATGCATATAATCATGTTACTAGCACTACAGTCAAGATATAGAACACTTTCACCACCTCTAAGCACTCACACACCCTGGTCATTAATCCCTCTTTCCTACAGCTAGCACTTGGCAACTGCTAATCTGAATTAAGTTCCTATAGTTTTGCCTATTTCATAACATCAAATCAATGAATCATATGTTATGTAGCTTCTTGAGATGTTTGTTTCACTTAGCATAAGGCATTTATAATAAACCTGTGTTTTGTGTAAATTAGAAGTTCATTTCTTAAGATTCCTGAGTAATACTCCATTATAGATTATGGGTTTGTTTACCTTCTTGCCATTTCAGAGACTTTTGGGTTGTTTCCAATTTTTGGTGATTGTGAATAAAGCCAACAAAAATGTCCACATACAATTTTCTTTTATATGTGAACACATTTTTTACTTTTTCTTGGTAAATTTAGGACTGAGATTTTTTAGTTATATAATAAATGTATATTAAACTTTGTCAAGAATAACTTGTTTTCCAAAGTGGTTGTACCAGTTTATATTACAGCCAGCAACAAACGAGAGTTCCAGTTTTCCCACATCCTTGCTTAAAACTTGATTTTGTAACTGTTTTTCACTTTAACCACCTTTGTAGGTGTACAGTAGCGTTGCAGAGGAGTTTTAGTTTTCCCTTCCCTAATTAATAATGCTGAGCCTCTTATCCTGGACTTACTATCTATACCTCACTTTTAGTATTCACATCTTTTGCCCATTTTTATTAGATTGTTTTATTCAATTGGTATTATATATGTTTATATACACACACATATTGTAACAAGTCCCTTGTCAATTAGGTATTTAATTAATATTTTTTCCAATCTATGTTTTGTCTTTTGACTTTGTAATAGTGCTTTTCAAAGAGAGATTTTAATTTTAATTTAATTATTTTTTTCTATATGCTCATTCCTTTTGTGTTATATCTTTAAAAAATTGCCTAATCCATAGTTAAATTTTTTTTTATTTATAATTTAGAATTTACTTTAAGTTCTATAATACATTCAAAATTGATTTTTTCAAGATTTATTTTCTTGTTTTTGTTTTGCATATTATTGTTCAATTATATCAGAATCATTTGTTGAAATGACTTTTTCATTTTCATGGAAATACTTTGACATCTTTCTTAAACACAGTTGATTTTATATGTGTTGGGTTATTTTTGTATTTTTTGTTGTGTTTTACTGGTCTATGTCTATCTTTGTTGCAATGTCACGTTGTATTGATTAATGTAGTCTTATAGTGTGTGTTGAAATAAGGTAACATCCGTATCAGTCTCCAAACTTTCTTACTTCTCTATAATGTTTCAGATTTTTTGATTTTCATGTAAATGTTAAATCAGCTTATCCATTTCTACAGAAAATTCTTCTGGGAATTTGATTGTGATTGCATTGAACTTTTAAATAAGTTTGAATACGTGATATCTTAACAATATGGAGTCATGAATTCAGTACATCTCTTTATTTTTGTATATAGTCCTTATCTTTTTCTCTTCAATGATTTATAGTCTAAAAATTATGTACATATTTTGTTAGATTTATCTGCAAATGTTTTATATTTCTGAAGCTATTATGAATGGCACCATTACATTAAAATTTTAATTTTCAATTATTTATTGCAAGTAAATAGAAATATAATTACATTTTCATATTGACCTAATACCCTGTTCGTTTACTAGATGCATTCATTAGTTGTGATAACTTCTTTGGAATTTTCGATCTAGATAATCATGTCGTGTGTGAATACTGGCAGTTTTATTGCTTCCTTTCCAATATGTATGTCTTTTCCTTCTTGTACTTGTCTTTTTTTGTTTGTTTGGGTTTTTTTTGGAAACTGGGTCTTTCTCTGTCACCTAGTCTGGAGTGCAGTGGTGCAATCGTAGCTCACAGCAATCTCAAACTCCTGGGTACCAGCAATCTGTCCTTAGCCTCCTGATTAACCTCAGATAATCTTTCTGCCTCAGGCTCCTAAAGTGCTAAGATTACCCACCTAGACCTTGTTCTTGTCTATTGATCAACTAGAACTTCCACTGAGATGATGAATAATGATGGTGAGAACACATATTCTTGTCATGCTTTTGATATTACTACAATAAAATTCAATATTTACCATAAAGCATGATGCTTTACATATTTTATAGATGACCTTTGTCAGGTTGAGGAACAATTTTACTCTGGCGGAGAGATTGTCATAGATGAGTACTAAATTGTGTCAGTTGATTTTTCTGGTTCTGTTGATATGATTTTTCTTTTTTAATCTTTTTTCATAGATGATTTCACTGACTGATGAAATTTGATTGAGTTTTCTAATGTTGAACCAACTTTGATTCCTGGAGTAAATCCCCATTGGATGTTAGTTACCTTTTTGTATATTGTTAGGTTCAATTTGATAGAAATTTTGTGCCTACGTTTATGAGGGCTACTGAGGCCTTGGTTTTTTTCCAAGGCATTTTTATGGTTTTGTTATAACAAAAATACTGGCTTAATTGAGTTCAGGAGTGTTACATTTTTTCTCTATTAGTTGTTGGGAAATGTTGCCTTTCTTTCTATTTATCTGAAAGAGTTTGTGAAGCTCTTCAAACTCAGACTATCCAATACGGGGAGGGTGACTCAGGTTATCAAGTTTTTCTTTAAGTGGACTTTGGGATTTGGTATTTATCAAGAAATTTGCCTTATTCAAGTTATTTTATCAAATTAAGTTTATGATACTTATTTTTATTTTAATGTCTATATGAAGTATAGAATTTTATGATAACTTTTATATTATTTGCTATTAGTGTCTTGTTTGTTAATAATTTACTGTTATTATTTAATAACTCTTTTTTATTATTCACTGTTATTAGTGTCTTGTTTGTTACTCTTTTTATCATTCTTACTAGAGATCAATAAAATTTGTCTTTTTAAATAACCAGTTTGTAGTTTTATTGATTTTTAAAATTCTACTTATTTATTTAAGTTTATTGATCCCTTTATTTTTATCCTTTATACTTGCTTTGATTACAATTATTGATTTAGATCTTTATTATTATTATTATTATTATTGGGGATTCATTGAGGGTACAATAAACCAGATTATACTGATTGAATTACACTGATTGCATTTGTTAGGCAAAGTCCCTCTTGCAATCCTGTCTTTCCTCCAAGGGTGTGGCACATACCAAGGCTCCACCCCCCCCCCTTTCTGTGTCTGCTTTCCCCTTCCCCCACCTCCACCATAACCTTAATTGTCATTAATTGTCCTCATATCAAAATTCAGTACATAGGATTCATGCTTCTCCATTCTTGTGATGCTTTACTAAGAATAATGTCTTCCACTTCCATCCAAGTTAATATGAAGGATGTAAAGTCTCAATTTTTTTCAATGGCTGAATAGTATTTCATGGTGTACACATGCAACAGCTTGTTAATCCATTCCTGGGTTGGTGGGCATTTAGGCTGTTTCCACATTTTGGCTATTGTAAATTGAGCTGCAATAAAGAGTATAGTGCAAGTGTTCTTATGATAAAAGGATATTTTTCCTTCTGGGTTGTAGCAACCTGTATAGCCTATGGCTAGGAGGAGTGAGAGTTATAAGAAATACCTATATAGGTCAATGGAACGCCTTAGTGAAAAGGGCATAGAGAGAGGGATTTAGCTCTCCTAACAAGCATGAGAGCTCACGAGATGAGAGCAGTGGTGAATTGGCAGTCTCTACACCTGTGGTGTTGAGAGGCACAAGATCAGCCTTATATTAGGCTGGAGGAGAAGGCAGTCGGGAGCATGCACATTCTGTCATGGACTCTGTCTCCTCTTCTGCCTGCAGAATGCCAGCCTGGAGTCTCTCTGCTGAAGGTTACCATGCTTTACTAAAGACTAAGATCTATCTTTCTAAGAAGACTGCTTAATTCTCTTAAGACACTGTCTCTCTCTTTCCAGCTAAAGTAGTTAGCCCTCAGGTACCTAAGAGAAACTGTACCTGAGCAAGGTAACAGCGATCCACGTCCGGAACCTAGTTAAGCTGGGCCCAAGACCTGACCAGTCGTGGGCCCTGATAAGTGGTGTCAGGAATGAGATGTGACACTGGGTAGATGCCCAGTAATGGGATTGCAGGATCAAATGGGAGGTCTATCTTGAGTGCTTTGAGGTTTCTCCATACTTCCTTCAAAAAAAGTTGTACTAGTTTGCAGTCCTACTAGCAGTGTAAAAGTGTTCACTTCTCCCCACATCCATGCCAGCATCTGCAGTTTTGAGATTTTGTGATGTGGGCCATTCTCATTGGGGTTAGATGGTATCTCAGGGTGGTTTTGATTTGTATTTCTCTAATAGATAGGAATGATGAACATTTTTTCATATGTTTGTTAGCCATTCATCTGTCTTCTTTAGAGAAGGTTCTATTCATGTCTCATGCCCATTTATACATGGGATTGCTGGCTTTTTTCATGTGGATTAATTTGAGTTCTCTATAGATCCTAGTTATCAAGCTTTTGTCTGATTCAAAATAAGCAAATATCCTTTCCCATTGTGTAGATTGTCTCTTTGCTTTGGTTGTTGTCTCCTAAGCTTTTCAGTTTAATGAAGTCCCATTTGTTTATTTTTGTTTATGTTGCAATTGCCATGGCAGTCTTCTCCACGAAATCTTTCCCCAGGCCAATATCTTTCAGTGTTTTTCCTATGCTTTCTTTGAGGATTTTTATTGTTTCATGCCTTAAATTTAAGTCCTTTGTCCATCTTGAATCAATTTTTGTGAGTGGGGAAAGGTGTGGGTCCAGTTTCAGTCTTTTACTTGTAGATATCCAGTTCTCCGAACACCATTTATTGAATAGGGAATCTTTCCCTCAAGGTATGTTCTTGTTTGGTTTATCAAAGATTAGGTGGTTGTAAGATGTTAGTTTCATTTCCTGGTTATATATTTGATTCCAAGTGTCTATGTCTCTATTTTTGTGCCAGTATCATGCTCTCTTGACCACTGTGGCTTTGTACTACAGCCTAAAATCTGGTATGATGGTGCCCCCAGCTTTATTTTTATTACTAAGAACTGCCTTACTATACGGGTTTTTTTCTGGGTCCTTACAAAATGCAGAATCATTTTTTCCAAATCTTGAAAGTACAAGTTTGGTATTTTAGTAGGAATGGCATTGAATAGATAGAGTGCTTTGGGAAGTTTAGACATGTTAACAAGGTTGATTCTTCCCAGCCATAAGCATGGTAGGCTCTCCCATTTGTTAAAGTCCTCTGCTATTACCTTTGTGAGGATTTCATAATTTTCTTTATAGAGGTCCTTCACCTCCTTTGTTAGGTATATTCCTAGGTATTTCATTTTCTTTGAAACTATGGTGAAGGGAGTTTTGTCCTTAATTAGCTTCTCATCTTGACTGTTAATTGTGTATACAAAGGCTACTGACCTGTGAGCATTGATTTTATATCCTGAGACATTACTGTATTTTTTTATGACTTCCAGGAGTCTTGTGGTTGAGTCTTTGGGATTCTCTAAGTATAAGATCATGTTGTCAGCAAAGAGGGAGAGTTTGACCTCCTCTGCTGCATTTGTATTTCCTTTATTTCCTTGTATTGCCTAATTGTATTGGCTAGAAATTCCAGCACTATGTTGAATAGTAAAGGTGACAGAGGACAGCCTTGTCTGGTTCCAGGTCTAAGAGGAAAAGCTTTCAGTTTTACTCCATTCAGTAAAGTATTAGCTGTGGGTTTGTCATAGATAGCTTCAATCAGTTTCAGAAATGTGCCACCTATGCCTATACTCTGCAGTGTTCTAGTTAGAAAAGGATGCTGGATTTTATCGAATGCTTTTTCTGCATCTATTGAGAGGATCATATGGTCTCTATTTTTGCCTCTGTTAATATGGTGGATAACATTTATGTTAAACCAGCCTTGCATCCCTGGGATGAAAACTATTTCATAATGATGTATGACTTTTTTGATGATAAGCTATAATCTATTGAATAGGATTTTGTTGAGAATTTTTGTGTCTATATTCATGAGTGAAATTGGTCTGAAATTCTCCTTTTTAGTTGGGTCTTTTCATGGTTTTGGTATCAGGATGATGTTTGCTTTATAGAATGTTTTGGGAAGATTTGTTCCTCCTCAATTTCTTGGAATAATTTTACACTACAGGAATAATCTCTTCCTTGAAGGTTTGATAGAATTCTGGTGTGAAGCCATCTGGACCAGGGCATTTTTTGTTTGGAAGATTTTTTATTGTCTCTTTAATCTCAGTGCTTGAAATTGGTCTGTTCAGGAGCTCTATTTCTTCCTGGCTAAGTCTAGGGAGAGGGTGTGATTCCAAATATTGATCCACTTCCTTCACATTGTCAAATTTCTGGGCATAGAGTTTCTGGTAGTATTCAGAATGATCTCTTTTATCTCTGTGGGATCAGTTGTTATTTCCCCTTTATCATTTCTGAT
>CAUYPK010116414.1:0-23782 GCA_963574355.1 Loris lydekkerianus | reverse complement strand
TTTTTTATTAAATCATAGCTGTGTACATTGATATGATCATGGGGCATCATACACTAGGTTCATAAACTGTTTGACACATTTTCATCACACTGGTTGACATAGCCTTCCTGGCGTTTTTTTAGTTATTGTGCTAAGACATTTATATTCTACATTTACTAAGTTTCACAGATATCCTTGTAAGATGCACCGCAGGTGTGATCCCATCTGTCCCCCTCCATTTCAAAGAAGGATCACAAGAAAAAAAAATTTTAATTTGGGAAACCTAGGAAATTTTCTTATTGAAATTCTTTTAATTAATAATAGCTTCCAGTTTCACAGGCTATTTGCCTTTTATGTGAAGTTCACCTTGAACAATGAAAGCTAAACGTTTCGACCCTAAAAGCATTAATCTCCTGCCGCATCAAACTAAGATGAGCACCTTCACGCCTGCATAAAGTTTAAGTTTACTCTCTAAGGAAGTCTGGAGCAGGGATCACTTTCTTCTCATGCACAAGCAAGGGTGGACAGACAGGGCTTTCCTGCTTGCGCTTATTTCAACTTCCCAAGACAGCAAACATTTCCAGGTGGCTTATGCCAAAGAGGGGTGCTGCCTCGTGGATGCCAAGGATAGGAAGGCAGGTGGCAGGCTTGGAACCGGAGGCTCCAGGAAACAGGAGTACAGATGATCTGCTTCCACCAGCTTACTTTGCGAACTGGCCCTTTAGGGCACCAGGCCACGTGGTAGGTAGAAGCTGACCACCCACAGCCCCCAGGTCCACGGGCAGAGGTTCCTGTGTGCGCGTGTGGCCAGACTTTCCAGGTACCAGCCTGTTTGGTGAGGTGCCCCCCATGGCTGGACCAATCACACCTGAGGTGCCCCCAATGGCTGGACCAACCACAGAATCCCTGCTAGGAACCAGTCCTGAGCCCAGTGGGGCCAGCATGTCCTCAAAATGGGGCTGGTTGGACAGTCGGTCAATGAATCACAGAAGGAGCCTCCCATGTCTGTGGGAAGGATCTGGAGGCTCTGAGTGATGACAGACCCAGGGCTCACGTGGGCCCACAATTCTAAAGAGGAAATTTGGAGCAGAATGACTTTTCATCAGCCAGGCCCAACCCTCACTTTGCAGGGTGCATGGCACCCTCGGTCCCCCTACTGCACGCTAAGAGCCCCCGCCACTGTGACACTCACCAGCCACCTTCATCAAGTGCCCCCTCCACATGCAGTAGGCTGCTCAGAAGCCCTGACTTTCAGAGCGAGCCTTTGAAGTACATGGGTGGGGGGTCTTGAGAGCCAGACTGAGGTACAAAGTGGCATGCGCCACATAGCACGAGATAGCTGCCCCCACCAGCCTGCTGACCACCTGCCTTAGCAAATGCCTCCCCTCCCTGCACTGGGGCTCTTTGCCATCCAAGGACTGATTGAAATGCTACTTCCCCCATAGACTTGCTATGAGGAGTAAGTGAAATCAGGTATTAGGTAGAACTATAGGTGATGTCTGGTTTTAACTCAAGGAGTTGCAGATCTTCGATTTTGGATGGTTCTAACTAAGACCTGAGGGCTGGAGCCCGGTGCCTAACACACAGTAAGAGCCAGGAAGTGGCAAGGATGCAGACTAAGTGTGGTGTATGCAAACTACAATAAAAATCACTTCTGTGTAGGAGCACCGTTTCCCAACCCCCAAGCTTGGACAGGATGTAGCACATGACATTCACTAAGGTATATACAGGGGTGGGACGGAAGTATCCTTTGGGGAAATTTTAATCGAACACCATCTGTGATGGCTCAAAGAAAGGTGTCTGAACGACAGTAGGAAAGGCACAGAGGAGACACCAGCCCGAGGGAGGCATCGAGCCTGTGGCCACGCTGTCTTCTGCTTACAAAGCACACTGGGGAAAGCAGCTGTGTGCTAAGACCCATCGGTCCCCAGGAACAGCAGACAGAGCTTCCAACAGGAGGTGGAGACAGGGACTGGGAACTGATGAAATAGGTGACTTTTGGGTGCCATTTGTTTTTTTAATTGTTTCAGCCTTACCTTGAATTTTATTTTATTTATTTTTTTTTTTTGAGAGCAAGGTTTTTTTTTATTATTACTTGACACAAGTAAATGGCACACTGAGTATAGTTCCCAAAGCAGTGTGTCCCAGAACAAGAGATTTGGGCTGGTTGTATAAACGTGGGGTAATAAGACGTGATATGATTGGGTCTCGCAATGGGATGAAGCCAGGAGGCACGATCTGACTGGATCCTGCCACAGTGTGAGGCCAGGGCTTGATCTGATTGGACCTTGGATCCTGCCATGCCGTGTCCATTTCTTAATAAATCCCCGTTCCTTGGTGTAAGCACTTAGGATCCTCCCATGGTTGAAGCTTGGTTCATCAGGGCATGCTCAGGTTACAAGGGCTTCAATCAGGGCACACAGCAACTGTCCATCTGCCTGCCTGCCAGGGCTCTGGGCAGGAGGGTTGAATTTTACATAAAAGAAATAACTTTTATTCCAAGCTCCCAAGTCCCTTGCCTGTCACTTGTGTGCCTGTACCACCCAGTGGCCCTGCTCTTGAACCCCAGCAGGCCAGCAAAGCACCAAGTGTTTGAGCTGCCTGGGCACAGCTGAGGAAAACTTTCTACTGGCAGCTAACTTTAAATTACAAGCTAAAAAGGACATTAATTATCAGTTAACAAATTTCAATGTCTATTCACATAAGGGAATTAATGTGTTTTTAAAAGACCTCAGTAATTATTTCCTGAAGTTTAAAAAAGGGCTGAAGACAAAAGCCAACCTCTTCTCCCACTCTCCTCTGCTGGTTTTGGGAAACTTGGATGCTGGGAGAGCCACGCCCAACACTGTTTGCCAGGCCTGTGGATTTAAGGACCACATTATGAGTATCTGTAATAGGCAGGACATCTGACCCCAAAGAAAGGGCAGGTGCCTGCAGCTCATCACAACTTCATCTGCCTTTGGAAACCTGGGCTCTGCATGGGCTCCCTTCCTGCAGCCTGGCCCTGCCTTGTACCCCCAGAGCTCCACCTCCCAAGTGGGGGTAGACATGGCCCTTGCCTGCCCCTCATCTCTAAGTCAGGGTGAATTATCTTCACACACACACACACACACACCACCAAACACAGTTTTACAGCTTAAAGGAAAGTGTTCCCTGGAACGGGAGAAAGACGTTCTCTGGTCCTCACGACCTCACGGCTGTCCCGTCTCAGAGTGTCTTGGTGTCAGACCGTGATTTTCTGCAGCTCTTGATGAATCCTCTATACCTGTGATTTTTTTTTTTTTTATTAAGTGATATACACATAGATCATGAATACATTTACACATATGTAGGGTACAATGTGTTGATTTTTTTTTATACAATTTGATGTGCTTACATTAAACTAATTAATACAGCTTTCACCCCATTCACTTGATTATTGTGTTAAGACATTTATGTTCTACACTTGATAGATTTGACTTGTACCTGTGATTATTTTTTTCCTTCCCTAAATCTCCTTCTGAGACATTCTCCCACTTTTTCCAGAAGGTCATTTTCTTTCCTTCTTTCCTTTCCTTGGAGGGAAAACTGAAGGGCTTAGTCTTACTTTAATTATTCAGCTGCTGAGAAGGGAAAGTAAGAGGGAGATCAGAAGACTCTAAGCACCTGGGATTAAATACTGCTCCAAGATAGCTGGCCAGATGGCCACATGCTGTGAGGTCACCACCCATGAATAAATTAAACCTGGATCAAACAGAGCAAAGGAAACCTCCTGTTTTCCTTTGAAAGATCCCAGCACAGCTAGGTCCTTTAGCTTCTCCATTGGCCCCAGGCACAGTTCAAGGTCACAGACCTGAGGGCTGTTTGGGGCCCTGAGGCCTGAGGAGGCAGCCCCTGCAGAAACCGAAGGGCAGTGCTAGCCCAAGGATGCTGTCAAAGACAGCCACTCCTGAGGGAGGGAGATGCCAACCCCGCAGACCAGAGCCTCTGTGGACATGAGTGGCTCCCCTGGCGTGGAGCCCACTCCCCAGCCTGTCTGGCCATCCTCAAAACCTGCTCAAGTGTCCCTCCCTCTCCTCCGTCACCACAGCCCCCTCAGAGGAGCACCCAGCCACTGCCAGATTCCAGGTTTCCTTCAGGATTACAGACCTTCCAGTGCCGTGCCCCACACATCTGCTAACCTCGACGCCACCCTCACACAGAGGGAGAGGCCTAAGTCACGGGCCTTCCTGGGCTCTGGGGGCTGCGTGACTTTGGGCGGGGAGGGCTCTGTGACCTCTCTGAGCCCTGCTCTCCCTCCCTTCAATCAACCAGGACAGGAAACATCAACCTCATAGGAGAATCAAGGGAGCTCCCGAGAGCAGAGGGTTGTCACGGCCCCACTTCCCCATCACACCACAGGCCCCAAGACGGCAGCCACTTGCCTTCTGTGTCCTCAGCACCCAGCTCTGGCCAGATGGTGGACACTCAGCACAGACCCAGCTAGGGAGCCCCAAACCCACAACAGACATCTCCAGTAAACCACAGTCCCAGGATGACAGGAATAAGTCCCAGGCAGGAGATTGAATGAAACAGTGCGACTCACTTGGCTCCGTTCTGACCCGCCGAACACTCAGCTCTTCAACATTTTTACTTTCCTTACCGAATGGAACGCAAGTCCCCTGGCCAGTGGGAAGGAAGTTCTCTCAGGTCAGTTAACAAAACACATTCTCGTGCCTCCCCAGATCCTCAATATGAAACCTCATGTTCTTGGTTTCCTGTGTTGTGACTCCACTAAAACTGAACTGCTAGACCCTAAAATCATGGGACGACGCCCCTGACGAGTGGCCACTGGCTGCTCTCTCTCCTTCTCCCCTGCTCCTTCCCTGGCCACTCTGCCAACCTATTTTCCTCTCTGAATCCCAAATCTCCGGCTACTGAATCCCTTAAGGGGTAGATCTGGGGACACCAAAACCCTATCACAGATATCCTGCCCCTCTCAGTGGCTGAGGAGGGAGCACGCATCCTATCACTCTAGGTGACAACACACACCAAAGCACGCGCCCACACATGGAGCAGGCATGAGCAGAAACTTCATCAGGGTGGAAGGAGGGAGCTGGACGGAGACCCAGACCCAGAACGGGCCCGGGCACCGCAGCGCTGTCCACATGGGGCGGGCTCAGAGTTGGGTCTTCTCAGCCTTCAGCTTCCCACCTAACATTCCTTTAGCGCAGGGGTCCTCAAACTGCAGCCCACGGGCCCCTTGAGGCGGTGTGATTGTATTTGTTCCCGTTTTGTTTTTTTACTTCAAAATAAGATATGTGCAGTGTGCATAGGAATTTGTTCATAGTTTTGTTTTTTTTTTTAAACTATAGTCCGGCCCTCCAACCGTCTGAGGGACAGTGAACCGGCCCCCTGTTTAAAAAATTTGAGAATGCCTGCTTTAGTGCTTTTCCTCAACTTACATTATTTGCTCATATCTTCGTCCTCTATTCTCCTGGAAATAAAGAGTTTAGATGCCCTTAGGCAAGAAACAGAAAATGCACTGTTAAAAAAAAAAAAAAAAAAAGGCTAATAGGCAACAACAACAACCACAAAATGTCCCAGAACACCTACTTTTGTGCCAGCTCCTTGCTAAAAAACACGAGTCAGCCTTGATTGTTCCCTTCAGGGCTCACGTGAGCTTTTGAAGACAATACCAGGGTGGATGAGAAGGGTCATGTAGCACAGAGAGGCCCAGGAGAGGCCAAGTGGCCTGCGAGGCTCAGGGGGGTGGCCCGGGTGAGCTGGGTCCCAGAGTCACCTAGAGGTAGATGCTATTTTAATGCATTTATTATATGTCTTAGCATCAGGTTGTATTATTCTGTCATCTAGAGCTACGGGAAGAATGGGGAGAAGTGTGAGGGTGAACAAAACCCAGGGAGAAGGAAGTCCTGCAGGCCCAGGGGCCACCCAGTGACCACCATGACGAAGACACAGAGCTGACCGTGCAGCACTCATCGCCCACCACAGTTCCGTGGAGCAGAGTCCGGTGCATGGGGGAGGCGGGGATCTGCTCTGGCTGAACGGAGAAGCTGGAATCAGAAGGGAAAGACACCACATCTGCCGCCTGTGAACTGGTCGCCTTGGGCAGTTTTGGGAAGGGGCTCTCTTGGCAGTGTCAAAGGTATTAACGGGCCAGGGCAGATGCCAGCAGAGGATCCCCAAGCACCTGGCAAAAAGGATAAAAACGCTAAATGCCTTTCCCCCTACTGGTGGTTGATGCCTTATTTCTACCTGCACGTGAGTGAAACCCATCCCTCCGGGGTGTGGGAAAGTGTTCACGAACAGAGGAGTTTCGGAGCGAAGGACAGTAAATCCACGACATGGAGCTCTTTGCAACTGTCAAAAAGAGGGAAGGAGGGAGAGGATCCTTCTGCAGGGACAGGAACCTGCCTCCAGGAAAGAAGGTCCAGTGCAAAGCGCGCCCCCTTTCATCTGAGGAAGGGGACCTGAGGCTGCACGCGTAAGTGCAGGAGAACCTGTGCCTGAGGGACCCACAGGGCACAGATGGGGTATGTGTCACTCAGGGCCTGCCCACAAACTCTTTGAACACCCAGATGGGTTTAGCTGAAGAGTTTAATGTAGAGGCCATGCCCATGAACTCCAGTGCAATGTAGAGATTATATCCTGATTTTGTAGCAAGGATTAAGGGAGCAACAGAGGAGGTTAAACAGCCAAGGACCCAGCCGCAGAAAGCTATTTCCATGACCCCTCCCTCCTGTGCCCCACCCCGTCTGAGGGGCAGGAACAGTCACATGAGTCCGTGACAGAGGGGACCAGAGGCCCTCCCACCTCCAGGAAGGCAGAGGGGGAGTTCTGAGACACTCAGGCTCCCTTCCTCGACTCCACCCAATCCCCTGTCAGCATCACTCACGGGCTAAACGGAGCCAGATACTGGGCTGAGCAGCTGGGACATGTGGAGAATGGACCGGGGGCCAGGTGGAGACCAGAACACAGGACACAGGCGAACACAGCAAGTAGCCATAGACGCCTTTTACATCGTTTGAATTTTGAATCATGCAAATGTGTTGACTGTTCAAAAAATTAATACAGAGTAGAGCTAAAATAATCAAGTCATCTGGGACCCACCAGGCCCTCTAATGACAGAGACAGCAGTGTACCAGATGGGATTGCACTCCCTGCCCCTTCCCCATGGCTGCACATAGTGGGAGGCAAGGGGAGACTGTCCATGGCCCCAAAGTAGGAGCAAAAACTCAAAATGGAAACGCAAAACCAAGAGTGGTGCCTAGGACTCAGCACGGGGCCCTGAGACATTCTAAGTGTGAACTGGAAACCGCCATTGCTCTATGACTAGGGAAGATTTGCAGGTAAAACAATCCCAGGGCAGTGTCCTCCCCCCAGGGTGCCAAAATGACCCACTCACAGCCAGCCAGGAGCAGAGATGCCAAAACCCCAGAGCACGAGGAGGCTCATGTGATGCACTCGAGCATCAGGCTTCGTTCTCCTCCTCCCCTGGGAGCACAGGCTTCACCTGTGTTTTTTGTTCTTTGTTCTAACAGTTTTATAAGAGTCTGCATTTGTCTGATTGCATCCCCTTTGTTAGATTCAGGGTAGGCCCTTCGGCCGGAATGCTAAATATCTACCACTGTGCTCTACCCTGGCCTCGAAGCAAACAGCCCATGTCAGCTTCTCCAGTGACCAACCATGACGTCAACAGATGGCCGTGCTCAGTGTCTCCTGGACCTCTCCACGGGGAGGGAACATTTTCCCTCATAATTAATAAATAACCTAGCAAGTGGTGACAGAGACTGGGCCTGGATGACTCTTCTGTTCATCTGTGATTTTCACCGGACCTAGTCACAGCAAAGCTGCAAAATAATGATCTTTATCATTCCATCACTTTCCATCTGATTCCTTGTCCTTTTTTCACTCTGTTTTGTTTTGTCCTATGGATTTGAAGGGGTGGGTGATGAGGGAAACCTCGGAAAGGAGACTGCGTTTAAGACGTGGAAGAAGACCTCAAAAGTTGCATGTGATGCCTTATATTCAGAAGCAGGACTCCTAAAAACCCAAAGAGGGTGTCCCAGCAGGGCTTGGCCCAGGTGGCTCCTTTCCCAGGTATTTACTCACATCCACGGGTCTGTGAGGACACCTGAGGAACCAGTGGAGGGAGGTGGAATCTAGGGTCCACAGTGTCACGGTCAGAGTAACAGGTTGCCAAGCTCCTGAGGCAGCAAGGTAGGCTGGGGCTCTGGGCCTTGCCCTCTCATGCAGAGCCCTCACGGAACCTCATGCTAAACCCTGCCCCTTGTCACTGAGCTGCTCTTCTGGACTAATGTCCCTGTGTTCCTCAGACACACAACTGTAGGGAAAGTGTGCCTGCCACAGTGCCCATCACTGTAACTCAGAGGTTTGGGGAAAGTAGATATTTTGTATTAAAATGAGTATGAATATGCTTAGAATACAGATGCAGGCAAAACGTTAAGCTAAAACATGAAATTTCACCAAAAATGCGTGCTGCTGGTAAGCCATTCTGGGCTGTGGAAATGGCCCAGAATCTCAAGGACAAGGACCTTCTCCCTCTGCTGCAGAGACAGCTCTGAGACGAGCATCCGAGAAACTGTCCAAAGTCGTGCGGCAATGAGTAAGCCAACACCAGCTGCCAGGGAGGGAAATAGAGAGAGGCACACTGGAATGGAAAAAAGCAAACGGAAAATTGACCGAATATTGACCACCGAATATCAATGCTACACTCACGTAAAGAGAGAATTACTAACAATTAAATATTTAAACATTTTTTTCTTATAACATCATTATTAGGAGAAATAGTTCTAAAATGGTTTCCTTTGTCTTATCCCAAAGGTAAGTAGATACTTCACGAGGGGTGTTAGTCAAGAGAAGACATGTTCTATTTTTTAGGGTTTAAATTCTATGTTTTACAGAGAAAGCAGAAGAGAGGAAAGAGATTGAGAGGGAGAAAATACTCAAAACAGAATCTACTGAAATAAAATAAGAATTCCAAGGTCTGGTCAGGATTTGGAATCCAGCCCTTCATTTCATGAAATAGGGAAAATTGAAGCTTTAAAATGAACAGAATGAAGTCTCTATTTTTATTTAATTATTGACAATCCCAGCTCTGAGGGCTCAGATTAAGTTAAGCCATTGGTAAACCACGCCAGAAGAAAATGGAAACTTATAAGTCTTGTCTGAGTGGACATTTTTATTAAGTGGAAGCGAGGCTAAATTTTGTAACTACGAAGTAAGAGACTTCTCTGGCTCTGACAATCAATTTTAATCTTAGAGCCTCTTACATATTCTTGGTTTATGGCCTCAGCAGCTAAGATTTTAATGATGTTAGAAAGGACTCCCCCAAACCTCAGGTTCTGCCCAAAGCAGCTGACCACTGGGCTCAGGGTTCCTTCCCCCAGAGATGCGTGTCATGGCAGAGTACCTTGAGGGACTGCAGGGCTGACAGTTAAGTGCAAATCTCCGCCCTGTCTCTTCCCGACAGTCCTTCCTGATGTTTATTGCAGTTATAGGGATGCATTTTTTTGTCCAAGGCATGGCTTCTCCACTCTACAGAAGTTCTGTGGGGAAGGGGACCGTGCTGTTGCCCCAGGAACTCAGCACCCAGAGCCTACCTTAGACTGACTGAAGACATGTGTTTGTTGAATGAATCAATGAATAAATGAACGTCTCCCCAGTAGCAATCACCGTGAGAGCTTTCCTCCTCACCTTGATCACTTGGTAGTTGGATCTGTGGTCTACCTGGACTTTTATTTAACCAAGTGGGTAGGATCAAGCTCCCAGCTCTCTGTGAATTCACTTGTTTTTCCAGCTGGTCCTGAGCCCTGAGTCCTGTCCCACGGACTCTGGCAGGAGCTGAGGATATAAAGAGGTACAGGGCACACACATGAGTTAACACATAATGAAATCAAAGCCTGACCTCCAACGATGGTGTCTTTTCAGGGTCAAGTACATTTGAATCTTTCACTGAAAACATAATATGAAAAAAGGAAGCAATTACAAATCTAAGAAGACAGACAAAAGAGATGGTGGCCTTGACTTACCAATATCTGGGCCCAGAGAGTAACAGGCTCCCCACTTTCATTCCCTGTTATCCAAATTCTCCTCTCCTCCAAGCATCAGACATTAATAGAAACTGCTAAATTTCTTATACACAGAAGCCCCTGCAACCAAAACACCAAACAGGTTTGAACTCAATGCCAAGATTGTGTCCTCTTCAGGAAATCATTGCTGGGCTAAGTGGGGAAGCCACCATCAGCTAGTGATGTCTCCCACTGATGCTACATGCCACGTTTTTCTCACTCCTTCCCTGAGATGTGAACATTATTATCACAGGGCTGACCGGAAGGAGGTGAGGGGAGCATTTCCTAGCTCTGCCTTCACACGGTGTGGAGCATGTAAGTGCCCCCCAAAAAATAATGAGACTGATTTGTCTCTGTTTTGGAGACATTCACCTCATGATGCTCAGGCCACACCGCCTGTACCATTTTGCAGTTGGAGTGTCCGTGGGAAGGCTGTGAGTTTGGGATGAATACACTGCAAATGGCCTTTGTTCTGATCCTGACTCAGGAGTACCGTATAGGGTGATTCTTCTCAACATCCTCTGATTCACACAACAGAGCCCAAGACATTCCAGATTTTGGTTGTGCCTAAGCCTTCCTATGCGAGACAATGCTTAGGATCTAAACGAGACAACACTTACCACATTCTCCTATGAGCATTCATTTGTCCATCTGCACATTCTACAGAGACAGGGATGACATCTAAGCCCAAGAACTGTGCCTGATACATTAACTTAACATTTCTCAATGTAAATTAAGTAAATGAACTAAAAAATTATATGCCAAAAAGATGAAACTGTGGGCTGAATGACAGCAATAGATGGATATTTGAACCATAGGCATTATCTCAGTTTTCCCATGTTGCAAGAAAGGAGAATGGCTGAGGTGTCTCTGAGTTGGAAAGAGAAAGATAAATTCTGTTCAATGTAAAGCAGAAAAATAGTCAATACCTATAATAAATTTTTTATCAAACATCACACAAAAATGCTATAATCTTTAAATATATTTAAATAAAACAATTATAGGGAACTCAATGACAAGAAAACAAACAACACAATTAAAAGCTAGGCCAAGGATTTGAACAGTTGTTTTTCCAAAGAAGAGATAGATACACACAGCCAACAAGTAGATAAAAAGATGCTCAAAATCACCAATAATTAGAAAAATACAAATCAAATCAGTAGATACATTTAGGAACAAATGCCTGTGTCCCCAGAAAATTAGTATGTTGAAATACTCCAACATGATGGTACTGTGAGATAAGACCTTTGGAGGATAACAAGGTCATGAGGGTGGAGCCCTCTTGAATGGTATTAGTGCCCTTCTAAGGAGACACTCAAGAGCTTTCTGCTTTCTCTGCTGTCTCTCTCTCCTGTCCACCTTATGTGGTTACAAAGAGAAGCTTCCTGCATACCAGAAAGATGCCTTCCCCAGACACAAAACATGCCAACAACTTGATCCTGAACTTCCTTGTCTCAGAATCACAAGAAATCTATGTTGTTTAAGTCACTCAGTGTATGATGTTTTGTTACAGCAGCTCAAGATAACTAAGATATCACTTCACATGCTATTTAATAAAAAGAAAAGAATCCACAGAAAAATAAAAAGTATTGGCAAAGATGTGGAGAAAATGGAGCTCCTACCATCATGGGTGAGAGTATAAAATGGTGCCGCCACTGCAGACACAGGATGGTGGTTCTCCAAAAAATTAAACATATAATCACTGTATGACCCAGTAATTCCACTTCTGGGAACAAATCCAAAAGAACGGAAAGCCTGGCACAAATATTTGTACACTAATGTTTATAGCAGCATTATTCATAATAACCAAAGAGTGGAAAAATTTAAATGCTCATCACTGGGTGAATGAATAAACAAAATGTGTTTATACAAACAACAGGCTATAACTCAGCCTTTAAAAAGAAAGAAGTTCTGACACAGGCCACAACATGAATGAATCTGGAAGACATTATAGTAAGTGAAAGAAGACAAACATACCACATGAGGTACCCAGAGTCGTCATATTCATAGAGACAGATGGTAGATTGTGTGTGCCAGGTGTGGGGGAGAGGACGTGGGGCTAGTGGGGAACAGATACGGAGTCTCAGTTTGTGAAGATGAGGTAGTCCTGGAGATGGACGGTGTGATGTTTGCACAACTTGAGTGCACTCGATACCTCTGAACTGCACACTTAAAAATGGTCAAAATGCAAATTTTCATTTATGTATGTTTTACCGCAAGAAAGTGCACATGCCCTTAGGATTCTATTTCACATTCGCCGGATTTTTACTATACACACAAAGTATAATCACAAACACATAAAGTGGCACATGGATAGTCCCTGACTTACAATAGTTCAACTTACAACTTTTTTGACTCATGATAGGTGTACCAGGATATATCCCTACCATTAAGTCAAGGGGCATCTGCATCTATGAAGTTATTGGTTGTGGCTTTGTTTACAATAGCAAAATAGCACAAGCCATCTAAGTGGCCTTCACCAGAGGACCAGCTGAATGAATTATTCCAAGCGCACAATGGAAAATTTTGCAGCTTTAAAAATGAAATCAAGATGCTCTTTATATATTCATATGGAAAGTTTTCTAGGATACACACTTGAGTGGAAAAAAAGCCAGGTGCAATGCAGAGTGCAGAATGCAGCATGCTGTAATTTGTGTTTAAAAAATGGGAGAGAATGTGTCCTTGAATTGTCTGCAGATGCACAAAATTCTCCTTTAAGAATCACAAGAAACTAATAAAAAAAAGTGTTGCCTGTGAAGAGGGGAAATGGGGTCAGAGGAGGAGGGAGGATTTTCATGCCATTCTCTGCTTAGATTTTTATTTGAGAACTGTGTAAATGCATTGTCATTTCTTATAGATTGCTGGAAACTGGCTTTTGAAATGAAAATAAGCCTATTTCACCAAAAGAAAAAGAAATTATCGGGAATTCTTGCTCATTGTGAGCATCTCCTGATGGCCAATTATTTAGATTATTTGTATCAGTGTCCTGGGTATCCTTAACAAATAACCACAACTGGGTGGTTTATAAACGCTGACATGTAGACTGGAACATTTCTGGAGGCCGCGACTCTGAGATCAAAGTGCTGGCAGGGCCACACTCTTGCAGAAGCATCTGGGGGAGCGTCCCGGGAGGGTCCCTCCCTCCCCCTCACCCCACCCCATCCCTTCCAGCTTCTGGTGGTTGCAGCAGCCCTGGGTGCTCCTTGGGGCTCGCAGATGCATCACCAAGTATCTGCCTCTGTGTGTCGTCACGTGGCACCATTTGAGTGTCAGTGTGTGTGTGAGTGTGAGTGTCAGTGTGTGTGTGTCAGGGTGTGTGTGTGAGTGTGAGTGTGCATCCACATTTCCCCTTCGTAAGGGCCCTAGTCAGACAGGATTTAGAGCTCAGCCTAGTGACTTGATCCTAACTTGATTACATCTGCAAAGACCTTACTTCCAAATAAGGCCATTTCTACAGGTTTTGAATGGACATGAATTTGGGGGACACTATTAAACTCGGCACACGTGGGTATCTGAGTATGCTTATGTAACTGCCCTCTTGGCTAGCCCCATCAGTGGGGCGTCCTGTCATTTTTTTCTCCCTAGAAGATAAAGTTACAGATGCTCACAAAAAAAAAAAAAAAAAAAAAAACACCCAAGTGACCCAACAAGAGCATTGATGTCCAGTCTTCCTGTTATCACTCCCGTGGTCTTTCTCCTGCTCAATCCCAATCCTCTGACAATGTTGGTCACCAGTTTCAGATATCTCTACTTTAACCAGTACCCATTTGGATTATTTTAATAGTAATATTTAACCTTAAAGGACTTCCTGTGATAAATTACTGAGAGCATTTACTGAGTCAGCAGATCAGAATCAGATGCTAATCACAGCACAAGGGTGAGTTGGGTTTTGACGCCTGTCTTCCCTGGGAAATAAACACTACCTCTAGCTGGAGAGCAGGTTGGTTTTGGAGCCCTGATCTCATGATCTTTGCACCAGGGTCTGATGTTTTATTCTTGGCTATATTGAGCAGGTAATGGACGATCGCTCTTCGTTCTATTCAATATCCACCTGCTCTGGTACTGGCCCTGCTGCTGCTGCCAAGATGCCTACAGGCTCTTCCCCCCTCCTGCTCCTGGTCTTTCCTTCCTCCCTTGAGCCTTTTGCCAGTGTAGCGCCCAGGGAGCCCCCACCACCCTGTGTTCTCTGGCCCCTGTTGTAGGTGGGTAAAGACAGATAGTAGTCAAGACGCAAGATGCAGAGTCAGACCGCCTGGGCTCAGGTCACACACGTGTTGCTGGACCTCTGAGCCTCAGTTTCCCCCTCAGGCAGGGATGCCCTCTGAGGAGGCAGCGTAACCCGAGACCTCAATGAGACGAAGATGTGCAGATGGAGAGTTGGAGGCAGAGAAGCAGCAAATACAGAGACCCTCAGATGGAAAGGCGAAAGGCGGATAGGGAGAAGGCACGGGGAAGCTGCGGCAGGCTGCTCTGGGGTGTGGAGAAGTGAGGGCGTGCTGACCAGGCAGGGCAGAGCCAGGGGAAGACAGCTGGAGGACATTTTCCTTTAGGTATATGGCAGCACCTGAGCAGTGAGGAAATGAGGGGACTGAAGCCTGGGGGACTGGTTTGACTGGAATGGTGAATCACCAGAAATGCCGGGAGCAGTGTTGAAGTAGAGTGACGAGTTGAATATTCATACACCTGCTTGTTCATATCAACTTCAATCTCAACCTGAGTTCCAAAGCAAGAGCGGAATGATAATTACTTACTTGTAATAACCGTATGCTTCTCCCCATGCCCAATTCTTGCCCCTGGGTTGGTGCAAAGAAAAGCAAACCAGATGTCACCCTCATATACCACATCCTGCATTGACAATTTAGATCTGGGTAGTTACATGAAATGACCAGTAGATGGTCCCCTTCTTGTTCTAGCAAGAGAAATAAATCTTACCTCCCTAGTGTGAGTAACCTCTCTCTGGAACAGATCCTGGGGTTTTAACCATTTGGAGTGTAAAAAAATGTCTCTAAGAAGAAGGTAAGACTGGGGTGTCCAGGTCTGGAACCCAGAAATCTGCCCATGATCCTCCTGAAATGTAAACATGCCCCTAGGGGCACATCTGTCTGGGAAGCCGCTCTCTGTCTAAACACTCTTTAGAGTGTTCTTGCTCTCTTGTTCTCTTAGCCCAGGTCCACAGGGAAAACTGTAATCAACATTCAACCTTAAAACAAACCTTTGACAAACCAATAACTTGAAAATTCTATGAGGATAGCATTTTATTCTTTATGTCCTAAGAAAGTCTGGAAGATCAATAAAAGTTTATTGCCTGACTTCGAGGCTTCTATCAAAGCTAATGAAATAAATGTTCAGAAACAAATTGGGTCCTTCATCAACAGGATATGTCTGTAGTCCCAGAGCGGCTATATCCTTGTGCAAAGCAAGGATTTATCTTAGAAGTCAAATCATCCACCTATGGTAAATCTCTCCTGACCATTCACTTTTAATTTTCATATAATTTTAACTCACAGTATTTGCTGACTCACATGACAGAAAAATGGTTTTTATTGAGATTTCCTTCTCTACTTTTTAAACTAACACAAATCACTTCAGGTAACAAGTATTTAAATAACACTTTTGTGTATTAAGATACCTATAAATATACTTTGCAAAATTTCTATGTTAAAATATTTGTAGACAGTAGTAATGAATTTCTGCAACATTAAGGGGAGTTTTGGTTTAGAGGTTTGGAGTTTTTTTGAGTCATTTTTATTAGGTGTATGTTTCCTGCGTCAAATGGGATGATCTGAAAAAACAGTGAGACATAAAATGTCAGAAGCAGAAGGACTACATTGTTATTAATGGGTTTAAAAACCCAAAATTCACAATTTTGAATTTATTGGATATTAGTGCTAGGATAGGAACTACATCTCTGTAAATTAGTTAAATGAGGGGATGCATTTGAATATCTTAAGTTTACAGTAGTTTGACTATCTTAAGTTTATTAATAGTAATGAAAGCTGTTTATAGCCATCAGTTAGCCAGCCCCAGTTCCCTACCTTCCATGCACTGTAGCTGGTTACTTACTGCTTAATGGCACTATCTTCCCAGACAGGGGACAGATTTACGACTTTCCCACTGCTTCTGCAGAGAGCATTGCCACTGTTAAGGCCTACAGGCTTGTGCTCCTACAACACGGCTATTAAAGAGCCTAAGACTGGTCTTTGAGTATTTTTCAGACTCCATGTTCTGAGAGGACTCACTAACACCAGATGAACACATGGCCAAGAATGGGAATAGATCACACAGCCTCAAGACCACCCCCCACACCTAGGAAACCTGCAACACCAAGCAACCCAGTAGACAGTTGGCTTTGTTTAATGCTGTTGCATATATAACACCTTATTTCACTGCATTGCAACTTGTCCAGTCAAACAAGTACCTCCATCTCTGGAGATTTTCCCAGGAGTGTCCTACAACAGAAACGCGTTTCCTAATAATCTTTTGGCTACTGTTATAACATTATACAACTCCTATACAACCAGAGAACATGCACTGGCAGTGACAATGAATGGACTCCTCCTATAAATCTGCAAATGGTGCATTAGTAGCAGAAATGTACCCAAAGTTTTGGTTGTCTTCCCAGAATTGTAGGTTTGACAAACCAAACATTGGTCATAAACCTTCTTTTATATACTCATACACACACACAAATATATACCTATTTTAATTTGGATCATTTTACCTCTCCCATGATGAGTCAGGGAAAGCAGAGCTTTTAACAATGGAAGCTGTAAGGACTCAGGAGGGACCAGGGAACAGGCTCTCCATGAGCCCACATGCAAACTGGTTTATATCCTCTTTGAGAATCAATTTTGTTTAATTCAGGCACACAGCACTGTTTATTAAATGTGTTATCATAGATAATTTGGCTTGGATAGTGAACTTCATTCAAATTACATATCTAAACCATTTCATTACTGGTTGATCTATCAAGAAAGGCTTGGAAAGCATTTTCTTGGAGAGCCTGGACAAGTCTGTACTGACCACATGGACTGTGCCTCCCCTGACCTAAGCAGCACCAGGGCCCCAGGGGGGACAAGGCAGATATGGAGGCTGCCCACCTTTACAGAACTTAATGGGAAAGCAGAAATGTGATGAATAACTATGCAGACAAACTACGTCGTGTGTGACTGAAGGAGAATCTATGGTGCATGTTAACAGGGGCGCTAACCCAGTCTGGGGGCTGGGAGGACACAGGAGGGCATCAGTGAGAGTCCCGCCAGAGCAGCATTATGGCACAAGTGACATGGAATAACACATCTGCTCCAGGAACCCCTCTCACAGTCACGGAACTTCCTGCACCCCCTTCCCCGCTCTGCAGGGACCAGACTGTGATGTGTGGGGAGGGAGAGGTGCGGCCAGAGGGGGGTTAGGGTGGACCTGCCCAAGCCCTCTAGAACACAATAGCATTTTAGGTTTTACCAGAAGGACGATGGAGATCCAGGTAAGGTGTCACCCGGCGGGGAGAGTGGAAAGTACAGGTTCTTGGTATATCTATTTATTTTTTATTTTATTTATTTTTTTATTAAATCATAGCTGTGTACATTGATATGATCATGGGGCATCATACACTAGGTTCTTGGATCCAATATGCACAGCCGTGTGCCCTGGACTTACCTGGGTTGCTGGTGCAGTAGAGACAAAAGCTCCTCTGGATCCAGTGGGGGCTCCGCAGGAGCAGGCGCTGGGAGAAGGGCTGGCACAGAGCCACGTTCTCTGCAGAGGGCAGACAGGCCAACCTCAGGCCTTCCGGGTCACGCGGCCTCTGTCACAACTACTCAGCTCTGCCGTCGTGGCAGGAAGGTGACCACAGACTGTGTGTGAAGGCGCATAGCCTGCGTCCCCATCAAGCCTCACTTGTGGGGTGCTGAGATCTGAACTCCGTGTGATTTCACATCAGGAAGTATTCGTCTTTTGATTGTTTTCAGCTACTTAAAAATGTAAAACCCATTCTTAGTTTGCCAAGTGGCAGGGTGGATTCGACTCGGGGACGAGAGTTTGCTGGCCCCTGTCGTAGACACAGAACAGACATCTCCCCACTTCCCTTTCTGTTCACACACACATGCCATGTACACACAAATCCACACTCATGCATACGTCATAAATGCACAAATACAGACACATGAACAAACACACACACACCATAGGATACACACACATGCCACATGTATGCACACACACATACATGTACACCGTGCACATCATACACGTACACACACACCACATACACATACACACCATATACACACTCCACACACACACCACAGACACACCACATACACAGACACACCCCATACACACTCCACACACACCACAGACACTCCACATACACAGACACACCCCATACACACTCCACACACACCACAGACACACCACATACACAGACACACCCCATACACACTCCACACACACCACAGACACTCCACATACACAGACACACCCCATAGACACACTCCACACACACCACAGACACACCACATACACAGACACACCCCATACACACTCCACACACACCACAGACACTCCACATACACAGACACACCCCATACACACACTCTACACACACACACACACACCAGCTGTGAGGAGGGTGGGTATTTTCACCATCACCAGCTGCTGGTGACAGGGCCCTGCTGCCTGAACACCCTTCACCTAACCCAGGGCTATCTGTGCTTTCTGAGAAAGATGTCAGTCAACTCTAATTTTTAAACTTAGTTTTTGATTTAGACAGTAATTTGCTATGATGTGAACTACCTCAGTCTTTTTATCCATGCAGTCGAAGCTTCCTTTTACCAGTTGTTCCCAAACTGAGTTACCCTGTGAAATATTGCCTGTTGTCGAGGTTTCTGAAGGGAAATACAATCCATGCACCCCGTGCTGCGCATCCCCGCAGAGTTCACTGGGCCCAATCAATTCTCTGTCGACCCAGCGTGATTATGAGTCAGGGTGTGGAGGTCTCAGTCTGATGCCACAGGTCGGCCAAGAACTCCCACAGATCTGCCCCCCAGTCCCCAGGTTCAGAATCACATTGTATTTTTAGAAATGATGACACTCCCCTCCCAGGGAAGACGAAAGGCAATGACAGGGCTGGTTTCAGCTGGGGACCCAGCCACCTCACACCCCCACTTAGTCAAGGTGTGGGTGGCAAGGTCAGAGCACTCTCCTGAGCGTTGGAATGAGTTGCTGTGCGTGGCATGACTTACAGGCTGTGCTAGGTGAGAATGAAATATTTATCATCTGCAAAAACACAGCGCCAGCCCGATGTGGCAGGGACCAGGGACGTCTGCACACACTCACACAGAATGGCCTTGGTTCCAGCAACTGGGCCACATCACTGAGGAGGGGGTGTGTGTGCATGTGTGTGTGATGCATGTGCGGGTGCAAGCATGTGAGCGTGTAAGCAAGTGTATGTATAATGTTAAGTTCCAGAGGGACCTGAGGGGGTCCCTCCTCCAAACCCAGTTCTACTGAGGTGGAAATGGGCATCAAAGATGCTCAAGTTCAGTGCAGCTGATTCCTTTCCTCCCAGTGCTGCCCTTCATTGGAACTATGGAAACCCAACATGAAGGCCTCAAGCAAAAGTGCTTCTCTGAGCTTCCCTTGCCCTCTTCTCCATCCCATTCTCCCTCAAGGCAGCCACAGAAAGGAGAATCCCTCTTTCCCAAGGCGAGTCATCGTAGAAACCAGAGCCCTTATTTTTGAAAGCCACCCATAAAACCCAAAAATATACTACGAGAACTGGCTGTAAAGGAATGATCTGACCTGCCCTCTTTGAGTGTAGGTCAGAGACCCTCACTCCAGAAAGGGCCAGAAAGCAGGTGTTCCAGGGAGGCCACAGGACACGGGACAGAGGAGAACTCGAGGGGTTCTGAGATGAGGGAACTCATCAGCTGGGGACCCAGCCGACTCACACCCCCACTTTGTCAAGGTGTGGGCGGCAAGGTCAGAGCACTCTCCGGAGTGTTGGAGTGAGTTTCCCCATTGCTGTGCATGGCATGATGTACAGGCTGTGCTAGGTGAGAATGAAATATTTATAATCTGCAAAAACACAGCTGCAGACTAACAGTTTGCCCTTGACAGTTTTCCAAGGTCAGGGTCACACAGAGCAAAGAAAGTGCTTTCATCCGGGCTCTCCTGTTGCTTCAAGGTATTAGCATTATGACTGGGTCCTACAGCAAGGACAGGACAGGACAAGACACACAGTCCAGGGTGTGAAGGCAGAATGGGGGAGAATCTACCCAGTCGGGTCCCCTACGAGGTCCACCAGCATCAGATCATCCCCTTTTTGTCCAATCACATTTCCACACGGCTGTCTGTATGTTCTTAAACTTAAGCATGAAAGTGGGCAACTTCCCCTGTATCTTTGGATCCTCATTCTGAAAGGTACATACCTTGTGTCCTGTTAATCTGCATCTTGGCAGTGATTTTCAGTGAACCTGCAAGGGGCTGGGCAGGGCCCCACCCCTCCCTCCATAACCAAGGCAAGGAAGTGGTGCAGGCTGGGAGGGAGAACTTCTTTCCTGACTTCATGGACACATTCCCCATTTGTCAACTTCTCCTTCCTAAATGTCCTGGCTGACCCCTCACCTCCACATCATCCACTGTCCACCTTGTACCTCCAGCTCGGTCTTCCCAGGGGACTGACTCATACCTCTCACATCAGGGGGCTCCCAGACCTCAGGCATCTGGCTGGTGTTGTCAAGAGGAGGCAGGAGCAATGTCTGGCTGAGTCTTACCACTCTGACCTCCTCCCTGCAGGGTCATCAAGTCTTGGCTCTGACTCCCACCCAACACCACTGCAGCAGCTTATAAGTCCCTCCTGCATACAGGTCCAAGGCCACTACAGCAGCCTTACAAGTCCCTCCTGCATACAGGTCCAAGGCCACTACAGCAGCCTTACAAGTCCCTCCTGCATACAGGTCCAAACCCACTACAGCAGCTTACAAGTCCCTCCTCCATACAGGTACAAGGCCACTGCTGCTGCCTTACAAATCCCTCCTGCATACAGGTCCAAGGCCACTACAGCAGCCTTACAGGTCCCTCCTGCATACAGGTACAAGGCCACTGCACAGCCTTACAAGTCCCTCCTGCATACAGGTCCAAGGCCACTACAGCAGCCGTACAAGTCTCTCCTGCATACAGGTCCAAGGCCACCACAGCAGCCTTACAAGTCTCTCCTGCATTCAGGTCCAAGGCCACTACAGCAGCCTTACAAGTCCCTCCTGCATACAGGTCCAAGGCCACTACAGCAGCCTTACAAGTCCCTCCTGCATACAGGTCCAAGGCCACTGCTGCTGCCTTACAAGTCCCTCCTGCATACAGGTCCAAGGCCACTATAGCAGCCTTACGAGTCCCTCCTCCATACAGGTCCAAGGCCACTGCACCAGCCTTACAAGTCCCTCCTCCATACAGGTCCAAGCCCAGTACAGCAGCTTACAAGTCCCTCCTACATACAGGTCCAAGGCCACTGCTGCTGCCTTACAAGTCCCTCCTGCATACAGGTCCAAGGCCACTACAGCAGCCTTACAAGTCCCTCCTGCATACAGGTCCAAGGCCATTGCACAGCCTTACAAGTCCCTCCTCCATACAGGTCCAAGGCCACTGCACAGCCTTACAAGTCTCTCCTGCATACAGGTCCAAGGTCAATGCAGCAGCCTTACAAGTCCCTCCTGCGTACAGGTCCAAGGCCACTACACAGCCTTACAAGTCCCTCCTGCATACAGGTCCAAGGCCACTACAGCAGCCTTACAAGTCCCTCCTGCATACAGGTCCCTCTACTCCCCCCAGATCTGATGGACGGTAACAGCTACTCAGGCCTATGGGAAGTGCCCAGTCTGTAGGACCCCCTTCCACTAACCCCCTCGTCCCGTTCCGCCTTCCCAGGGGCCCATGCTTCTTATCCTGCTCTCACCCAGCTCCCTCATCTCTGAGCTCTTCCAGTTCCCTGTCCTCCACAGAGGACGATCCCTCTCTTTCATCTTTATACAAGGACATTGAGAACTCTTACATGGTGGGACATGGACATCAGCACAGCATCTCAGGTTTGCTCTGCAGCATCCACTGACCTTTCATGTCACCAGACTTGTAGGAGTGTGCCGTTGAACTTTACTAAGGCCCTTGACAGTTTTCCAAAGTCAAGGTCACACAGAGCAAAGAAAATGCTTCCATCCAAGCTCTCCTGTTGCTTCAAGGTATTAGCATGCTCACTTGGGTCCTATAGCAAGTAAACTAGGGGAAATCCTGGCTCCCTGAGGCAAATTTGGAGTCTGGCAGACCAACCAAGTCCACGAACCCAGCAGGGAAGGATATGTATGGTTTTCCTGGCTAGGATTTTATGGCACGAAGAGATCAGGGGTATTTGTTTAAATATATTTGCAACCTGTTCGGCCACATCTTCCTTTTTTGACCACAATGTTTTGCTGTGACTGTCTCCTCTCCCTCCACCCCTGAGGCTGCCTCAGCTCTCCACAGTGCAGAAGTGAGGGAAGAATTTACCCCACCAGCAAAACACTACTTTCAGTTGAGAGCTGCCTTGAGGGTTGCAGGTTTCCTAAATAGAAACTGGCTGAGTGCACAGATAAATGGCTGGAAAAACAGGGATTGTGTGTTTGTGTAAAAGAGACTGTCCTTGACTCATAAAGGTCACTTCCACATAGCACCCTCAGATCGGCACCCTACAAGTCCCAAAGAACTCTGGCAACAATGGAAACCCATGGCCTGCACTGTCCATGCCAGTGTCCACTGGCCACATGTGGCTGTAGAGCACCTGCAATGGGACCGGTGCAACTGAGGAAATGAATCTCACATTTTATTTAGTTTAAATAATTTGATTTAAATAGCCCCAGGTAGCTACACCATTGGATACGACATCTCTGGATGGCTCTGTCCAAATAGCACACCCACCTCTCACGAAGGGGTCCCTTTAAGAAGCCCTGCTCCTGGAGTAAAATACAAAAGAACCTGCTCAGAAGCAGCATCTGAGAAATGAAAAAATATCTGAGGATGATTCCATTAAGTTGGAGAAACTTGCGTGGAAATCACTTGCCCTGCTCTTTCAGAGGTCAAAACTTAAATTTCAATTATATTCTACATATGACCCCTTTGACTCCTGACATAACCACAAAAATATTTTTAGAGCAGGCTGATAGCAAATACTCACTACCTTCTACATACTGCCTTGCTCAATATTGACCTGTGTGATGTCAACGCTTACTGAACACTGGCTGTTTACCAGGTGCTGTAAAGGTTACAAAAGGTGTAAATGACATGACATTTGCCTTGTCTTAGGATCTGACTTCCATGAGTTGGAAGAGAAGAAACTTTTTTTTTTTTTTATTGTTAAATCATAGCTGTGTACATTAGTGCAATCAAGGGGTACAATGTGCTGGTTTCATATACAATCTGAAATATTTTCGTCAAACTGTTCAACGTAGCCTTCATGGCATTTTCTTAGTTATTGTATGTAGGCATTTGTATTCTGCCTTTAGTAAGTTTCGCCTGTACCCATTCTAAGATGCACCATAGATGTGGCCCCACCCATTACTCTCCCTCCACCAAAACCTCCCCCCTCCCTTCCCCTTCCTTGGCCCTTTCCCCATGGTCTTGTGCTATAGTTGGGTTATAGCCTTCATGTGAAAGCTATAATTTAGCTTCATAGTAGGGCTGAGTACATTGGATACTTTTTCTTCCATTCC
>CAUYPK010116413.1:0-35062 GCA_963574355.1 Loris lydekkerianus | reverse complement strand
AAAAAAAAAAAAAAAAAAAAAAAAAAAAAAAAACACACAACCCACAAAACACCCCAAACAAAACAAAAACACACCCCTGCCGGGGGGGGGGCGGGGGGGGGGGGCGGCCGCCCCCCCCCCAAGCCTGCAAAAGCTAGTTTCTAAAGACAACCCTCTTGCAGGGGTCCTCAAACTTTTTAAACAGGGGGCCAGTTCACTGTCCCTCAGACCATTGGAGGGCCGGACTATAGTTAAAAAAAAACAAAAAACAAAACTATAAACAAATTTCTATGCACACTGCACATATCTTATTTTGAAATAAAAAAACAAAATGGGAACAAATACAATCACACAGCCTCATGTGGCCCACGGGCCGCAGTTTGAGGACCCCTGCTTCATATTAGCAGTTCTGTTGTTAAGACTCGTCGCACACTTGCTGTATCTTCTTACTCCATTTTCTCTCTTCGCTGCTTTCTTGTTTTCCTTAGTAACATGTGAAGGCACTGCAGTTTACAGGTCTTTTCCTAGGAGTGGGACAAAAAGTGTTGAGCCTAGGCAGGGAGACAGATAGTCTTTGCTTTCTTCACTTTAGTATATCAAGTCTCCTCGTTGCCTAATTAACACTCACACTTTGATTTTTCAGCTTTTATCTCCCTGTCAAGAGCATCCCAGCTCAGGGCCCAGAGGAACGGGGATGGGGCTGGGTAGATTTCCCCCAGTCTTTTGACTGTATGCAGTGGAGGGAGGAGTGTAACACATGTCCTATTAGGAAAAGAGAAGGGGGGATGGATTCCATGAGGGCAGCCCACCAACCCCTTTCCCTCGGAACCTGTGGCCTCAAGGCCACATGCTACTCTCCAGATCCCCATGTACAGCCCCTTGACCAAATCTAAACTTCATAACACAAATCCCCTTTTTTTTTTGAGACAAAGTCTCAAGCTGTCACCCTAGGTAGAGTGCTGTGGCATCACAGCTCACAGCAACCTCCAACTGCTGGGCTTAAGCGATTCTCTTGCCTCAGCCTCCTGAGTAGCTGGGACTACAGGCACACGCCACAGTGCCCAGCTATTTTTTTTGGTTGCAGCCATCATTGTTGTTTGGCAGGCCTGGGCTGGATTTGAACCTGCCAGCTCAGGTGTATGTGGCTGGTGCCTCAGCTGCTTGAGCCACGGGCAGCAAGCCCAAATCCCTTTATTAAAAGGATTTATTCTGCAAAATTTGGATTCTGTGAAAAGGCCGTACTCAAGGATCTAGGAGGCCACAGGTTCCTCACCCTCAGAATGGAGGAACGCTGTGGCTACTTGGGTTAACTAATCCACGGGCTTTATTAACTAGTCCGTATGTACAGTTAGGAAGAGAGAGGAGGCCTGACTGACATTCCGGAGAATTGAGCAGGTGGGGGTGTCCTGGATGTACCCTCTTTGCTTACTCCTTATTTCTCTTTCTCCTAGCCACCTTTGCTTTGCTCTGTCTCTGAAACATGTCATCTTTGACATAAGACTTATTCACTGGAAACAGGTAGGGGTGGAAGGTCACATCCATAAAGGCTATCATTATAGTTTCCACAGTAGTTTTGTTTGTTTTTTTTTCCCTAGACCATAGCCCAGTGGCGTAAAGCTGGATACCAGGACATGCCTGAGTATGAAAACTTCAAGCATCTTCTACAGGCACCACTGGATGACGCTCAAGAAATTCTGCAGGCGCGCTTTCCAATGCCACGTTACATTAACACGGAGCATGGTGGCAGCCAGGTACAGGAGCTGAGTTCCAGCTGCAGTGTCCTGTTAGTTTTAGGATATATTTTATGACTGCTTTCAAACAGGGACATAAATTGACATAATAGGTAATCTTCTAAATGTGACTTTTTTTTAAATGAGTAGTCCAAATATGCTGATATAAAAGTAGGGGATTGCCAAAATAATATACCCAATTTATGTCTCAGGATTCTTAATAAATGGAGTGCCAGCAGGCTTAAGCTAAAGAAATAGGTACCTACTAAGTAAAAAAATTTCTAATTTAACCTTAAGAATTGTTATAAAAACTTCTCTTTATGTTATTTTTCATTTTTAAACTTTTTTTTCTTAAAGGCTCGATTCCTTTTGTCCAAAGTGAACCCGTCTCAGACACACAATAACCTGTATGCTTGGGGACAGGTAAGACATTGTCAGGTATTTGGAGAAGCTGCTGGGCTACTTTTAAAATACTTGTTCTAAAATTCTACAAATTGGTTTTGGGTCTCTTTTGGCCCAGAGACAGAATTACTTGAGTATTTTTTTTGGGGGGGCAACTTTGACTAACATAACTGGGCAGGGGATGGAGTTGGGGGGGGGAATGGCCTGTATGGATCCCTTTTTCCAACACAGATTCAGGCCAGGGACAGTCACTTGACTGATTAGACTGCACACACACAGCAACACAGCCCAAGTCCTCACTCCTAGGACCATGGGGACTTCCTACTCACCTTTCTTCTCCCTCTTCAGTTTCCAGGCCCCAATTCCTTCCTTTTTCTTTTTTTTGTCCCCAATTACTTCTTCATCTAATTGTTCCAAAAGTTTGTGTCTCTCAGAGACACAACCAGATTATTGCTATTGACATGGTCAAGGTAGACAACATTTTTACCATCACGAAAAGCTCAAGTTGCCCTTGTATAGTCATACCCACTTCCCTCCTGCTGCCAACCCCTTTCTAACAGCTGGAAACTGCTCAGTTGTTTACCATTTATTTAATCATCAAGAATGTTACATATAGAAAGTTACACTGTGTATAACCTGTTGGAGTTAGTTCTTTTTCATCTGCATAGTTATCTAGAGATCTATCCAGGTTATTGCATGTATCAATTTGTCCCTTTTTTATTTGCCAGATATTATTCCACAGTATAGGTTGTCCAGTTTGTGTGATCATTTACCCATTGAAGGAATCTGGGTTGTTCAGTTTCTGGCTATTAGGAGTATAGCTGCCTCTCACATTCATGTACAGATTTTTAAGTCTTCATTTCTTTGACATAAATGCCCAGGAGTACATTTGCTGGATTATATGGCTTATCTGCCTACCTTAGAATTCCTTTTTGATTCGTTTATTAGTGTTTTTGAGTATTATCTCTTTGTATAGCCATATAGTTTTTTTGTAGTGACTGCTCCTATTGCTCTCTTTTTATCAGTTCAAGTGAAGTATAGAGATCTACATCCCTTTTTTCTCCTCCATTTGTATCATAATTCTATTAAATATTTCCTCTACATATGTTTAGAATCATATCAGACAGTGTTTTGCAAAGACATTTTCCTCTGCTTTCACACCACAGCAATCAACACAGATTTCTATGACCAAATGTTTGAGGCTCCCCCACCCCAAACAAGCAGTGGACACCAGCTGGATATCCTCCAGTTCAGTTCTGGCAACGTACACCTGGAGAGAGCATCAGGTCCAAGACTGCCCACTCCCCACCCCCTTCAGACACCAGTTGCAAGTCTGAGCCTCCTGGATTTCTGACCAACAAGCTTCATGAGGATTCCACGGCCCCCTTTTTGGTTTCAGTTAATTCGTTGGAGTGGCTCACAGAACTCCAGGAATCATTTACTGACCCTCACTGGTTTATATAGGATATTTCAAAGGATACAGATGCAGAGATGAATGGGGTATGGGCTCAGAGCTTCCACGCCCCTTCTGCGTGCACAACCCTCTGGGAACCTCCCCCACTGTTCAGTTGTCTGGAAACTCTTAGGTTTTTTGGGAGGCTTCATTTCATAAATCACTGGACAGTAGTGATCAACTTCACCTTCACCAAGAGGGTGTGGAGGTGGCACTGAAAGTTCCAACTGTCTAGTCTTTTGTTTTTTGAGACAGAGTCTCACTGTGTTGCCCTGAGTAGAATGCAGTGGCGTCATAGCTCACAGCAACCTCCAACTCTTGGGCTTAAGTAATTCTCTTGCCTTAGCCTCCCAAGAAGCTGGGACTACACAGGCACCCACCACAACACCCAGCTATTTTTTGTTGTTTAGCAGGCCTGGGCTGGGTTCAAACCTACCAACCCTGGTGTACATGGTTGGCACCCTAACCACTGAGCTACAAGTGCCAGGCCCTAACTGTCTAGTCTTGACTTTGTCTTTCCAGTGACCATCGGCCTCCTGAAGAGCAGTCCATATTAGCATACAAAAAGATAGCACTTTGGGGATCCCAGGGATTTTATGAGTTACTAGGGACAAAACCAAATATATATTTTATGATATCACAGTGTTACAATTTTTGTTTTAGGCATTATACAGAATTTGTAAGTTTCAGGAGGAAAAGGAAAACCTATTGTATTTATCCATATTTTTGCTTTTATTGAAAACAAGTTTTTTTGTTTTTTTGTTTTTGAAGTTTTTTTGGCCAGGGCTGGGTTTGAACCCGTTATGCCTGGCATATGGGGCCAGTGCCCTACTCCTTTGAGCCACAGGCGCTGCCCTTGAAAGCCCTTTAGACATTCTTTTAGGGTAGGTCTGCTGGTGATAGATTCTCAGTTTTCCTTTATTTGAGAATATCCTGATTCCCTTTATCAAGTGTCCTTTCCTATAGCAGCTGCAAAATATTGTGCCACTTCCTCTGGTTGTTTTCATGAGCAGTTGCCTGTCACTCTCATTGTTTCCCTCTGTAGATAAGGTATTGTTTTCCTCTCGCTGCTTGCAGTATTTTTTCTTTGTCGTTAGTTCTTTGTGTTAAACTTTGCAATTAAAAGTTACTTGCACTGTGTCTTGGCCTGGATTTCTGTGACTTCATCCCATTTTGGTTTGCTGAGCATCTTGATTCTGTTGGTCTGCATCTTGCCAAAATTAGAAAGTTTCCAGCTTTATTTCTTTGAATTATTTTTTACCTGTCCCTTTTTCCTTTCTTTTCTGACCCCCAGTGGCACAAATTGTCAGTAGTCTCTTGACACCCTCCAGCTGTCCAGTTGACCTGGTCGGGTCACTCAGCAGAACTAGCATGTTTGGTTGAGTTAGAATGAAAGTAAGATAAAAGGGAATGGAAATAAAGCAGCCAGGATGCCAATACAGCAAAAAGAACAGTACAGTTTATTGGAAATGAAGCATAGACCTTCCCAGAGAGATTAGGAAAGGGTCCCCCTCACGAGTGAGAGGAGACCCCAACCCAAAGACAATACACCAGAATAAATATTTCATTCTGACTTTCCCTGTAATTATCTTCAAAGATTTTTCATTGGCTCCTCAAAACCTGTAAGTAATCTCATCTTATTGATCTCATGTTGCCACAACCATCATAGGTGCCCCTTTTCCTTTCAGTCTCAAGAGTAATTGCTCCTGCTGGTGTCCAGGCACTGTGCAGTGGCGCCTAGTCGTCTTGTAATGTTTGGGACCCTCTGTGGGCACTGTTCTATAACCTATGACTGCTGTGCCCAGGTTGCAGGGTACCCTTCATAAATCACCCGAAGACCAAGTCCGATGCAAAAGCAAGAGGTAGTTTATTCACAAGCTCGGGTTTGGACTTCTCTGTTCCTGATGCAGCAGGAGAGCTGAGAAGCCCCTACAGCAGAGGGAAGAGCAGTTTTAAGGATACAGAAAGGAAAAAGGGAGGGGGAATAGGGGCTTAGGGAACTGGACAATGTTTGAGTTGGGCTGATTGCTTAGGGGAAAGATTTACAACTACTGGGGCCGAGGGTGGGTGCCATTATCTGGGGGCAGACATACTGGAGCCGGGATGGGGGAGGAAGCAGGTTGCCTATCACCTTGGTATGCAGCTGCAAATTGAAGGCTGTGGGGCAAAGTAGGGTCAGTGAAGGCTGTGAGACAAAATGGAGTTAGTTTTAACAAAATGGAGTTAGCTTAGTCCTTTCATGACCATCATTCCACCTTATTACCCTATTTTATAACCTTAAACTACATTTTATTTTAAAAAATGATAATCAACTGAGTCACACAGCTCCAAGGCCTTTTCTTTTAACTTCTTTGTTGGGAGGGTCAGAAAGAGCCACACTTTCCCCTACTTCCTGTAGCCCCCTTTTATCCCTGATAAAAACATTTGCTCTTTTGCAGTGGCAGAGGTCCTTGAGGCCCCGTTCATTGTTTTAGTGGGTGTTTCCTTTCCTTTGTTCGGTTGAGTAGTTTTCAGTAGTTACCTTACTGTTTGTTCGTTTTACTCATCTCTATTCCCTTTCTGCGTTGAACCTGTCTACTGAGCAAATAAACAAATAAAAAATTTGTTACTGTATTTTTCAGCTCTAAAATTTCCATCTGGTTCTCCATGTCTTTGTATTTTTTTCCTGAGGCTTTCTCTGTTTCTTGTGTTTCAAATGTGTTCATAATTGCTCATTAAAGCATGTTGTCACGGCTATTTTAAAATCTTTGTCAGGTAATTCTATCTGACATGTTGTCAACTCAGTGTAAACACCTATTGATTGTCTTTTTTTTAATTCAGTTTGAAATCTTTATCTTGGTATGACAAGTGGTTTTTGATTGGAACCTAGAAATTTTAGTATTTGTATGAGACCCTGTGTTACACTACTCTGGGAAGAGTATGTGCATTGTTTCTTTATAGCTGGGTGGAGATAACAGTCCAGATATTCTACTGGCCTCTGTTGACACATGAGTGCAGAGTAGCTGCCCAGGTGGCCTCCACTGGCTCTGTTGTGCAGAAGGCCTTGTTGCACTGGAGTGATGGTGTAGAGACCTTGTGTTTAAAAACAGAAAAAAAGGCTCAAGTGGCTAAGGCGCCAGCCACATAACCTGAGCTGGCAGGTTCGAATCCAGCCCCGGCCTGCCAAACAACAATGATGGCTGCAATCAAAAAATAGCTGGGCATTGTGGCGGGCACCTGTAGTCCCAGCTACTTGGGAGGCGGAGGCAGGAGAATCGCTTGAGCCCAGGAGTTGGAGGTTGCTGTGAGCTGTGATGTCACAGCACTCTACCCAGGGTGACAGCTTGAGGCTCTGTCTCTAAATAGATAAATAAATAAATAAATAAATAAATAAATAAAATAAAAATAGAAAAAGGGGTGGCGCCTGTGGCTCAGTGGGTAGGGCGCTGGCCCCATATACTGAGGGTGGCGGAATCCAACCCAACCCCGGCCAAATCACAACAAAATACACCCAGGCGTTGTGGTGGGTGCTGGTAGTCCCAGCTACTCAGGAGGCTGTGGCAAAAGAATTGCCTAAGCCCAGGAGTTGGAGGTTGCTGTGAGCTGGGACACTACGGCACTCTTCTGGGGGTGATAAAGTAAGATTGTCTAAAAAAAAAAAAAAAAAAAAAAGTTTTTTTGAATATGTTAAAAAAAATTTACTCATAACTATTTAAATTACTGTAAATAACTACAGTAATTATTACAGAATTAACTAATTATTTCAGGCTTTTTTCTAGGTAATATAAAATATATCATATATTTATTATCTTATTTCTTTACAGATTTGGGATCTTACTATAAACTGAGGTTTCTATTCACTTTTCACATATCATTAATCATAAATGTTTTCTTTTTTTTTTTTTTTAATGACAGAGTTTCACTTTGTCTTCCTGGATAAAGTGCTGTGGCGTCAGAGCTCACAGCAACCTCAAGCTCCTGGACTTAAGCGATGTTCTTGCCTCACCCTCCCAAGTAGCTGGGACTACAGGCAGTCTGTGTGATGATGCCAGGCTACCTTTTCTATTTTTAATAGAGATGGGGGTCTTGATCTTGCTCAGGCTGGTCTCAAACTCCTCAGCTAAAGCAGTCCACCCACCTTGCCCTCCCAGAATGCTGGGATTACAAATGTGAGCCAGCATGCCAGGCCCAATTTTTCAGCTCTAAAATTACAGCCATTTTCTGATAATACAAATACCTATCTGTTAAGTGGAGATACTCATTTACTTGTTTGTGGATACACCATTATTCAGTTTCTGCTGTAAGCAACTTAAAAGCAAGGGCTAGGTCAGCGATTTTTTTTTTGACAGAGTCTCACGTCACCCTCAGTAGAGTACTGTGGCATCATAGCTCACAGCGACCTATAACTCTTGGGCTTAAGCAATTCTCTTGCCTTAGCCTCCCAAGGAGCTGGGACGCACCTGCCACAATGTCTGGCTATTTTTATGTTGCAGTTGTCATTGTTGTTTAGTAGGCCCAGGCTGGGTTCGAACCTGCCAGCCCCGGTGTATGTGGCTGATGCCCTAACCGCTGAGCTACAGGTGCTGAGCCAAGGTTAGCGATTTTCAACCAATGTGCCGTGAGAGGATCTTAGGTGTGCCACAAATATTAAAGATCATTAATGAAGTATTTTTTGAAAGAAGTTCAAATCATATGAGTATATTCCTCTTTTTTTGATCAACATAATTTAAGTGTGTTGCAGATGTTTCAAGAGTCCCATGAATAAAAACCCAGTGCCCGGGCTAGGTGCTGGCAGAGTAGTGAGGAAGGGCAGAGTGTGTCTTGGGGAGCCCCTGCTGAGCCATCAGAACAGTGCAGACTGGTGAAATAGAAGAGCATATACTCAAAACTGTGTCTATAGTAGGCATCTCTGTGGAGCAGGAAAGCTTTTGTGAGGAAATTAGGCTTCTGTTTGAAAAAGGTGATTACCTAGGCAGAGGATGGGGTGATAGAAAATACCAGCAGAGAAGGCAACTCCTGTGCATGTTCTGAGGCACAAGGTCTAACCAGCTAACACGCTGCTCTCATTACATTTTAGGAGACTGGAGCGCCCATCCTGACTGACGACGTTAGCCTGCAGGTGTTCATGGATCATTTGAAGAAGCTAGCTGTCTCCAGTGCCTGTTAACCTGAGCATGTAACTAGGAGATTGAAGAGAACGCTGTGTTCACAATTGTTTATAAAGGCTTAGTAACATTCCTTTTACTTTTCTGGCAGATTTTAATAAATAATCGAAGGAAATTTTGTATGTAACTGTAGATTATAACTTATTTGTATTCCTTATCTGTGTCCTTTTTCTTGCACCATAGAATTATAAGGTCATAAATGTTTTGGTACTTGTAGATGGTTATCTGCTTTTTGTATCCTAATTTTTAGAGTCTAAATGAAATCGGAAGTAATGTATTTTGGTAGCTTGTTTAGGTGAACATAAAGGAAATAAACCTGAATGAGGAAAATACTGGCTAAAATGATGCTAATACAAATTTGATTTCCTGAGGTCTCTGAATGTGTGTCTTTTAAGTGGCTCCCTCAAGACATATTTCCTGAACTTAACCCTTATGTTAACTGGCCAACAAAAAGTATGAAAAGTATGGAACTTTATTGAGGCAAGCTGATTCAGATGGGCACTGTCCCTAACCACATGTACCATTCCACATAAGCAGTCGGCCCAGGTAGACATGAAGAGTGGCTGATGGGCAGAGGTAGCTCCTTCAGAGCAAGGACACCTTTATCTTGGGCATCAAGTAAAACTAATACATTTGCATAATCAAAACGAGCATCTTGGCCAGACTCAGCAGTGTAGCCCCAGCACTTTGGGAAGCCAACGCAGGAGTTTGAAATCAACCTGGACAATACAGTGAGACCCCCATCTCAAAAAATAATAATAATAACTGGTATGTAGCTGTAGTCCCAGCTACTCTCAAGGCTAAGGCAGAAGGATCGCTTGACCCCACAAGTTCAAGGCTGAAGTTAGCTATGATCATGCCATTGCATTCTGACAGCTAGACCCTGTCTCTTAAATAAATAAAAGTTAACTGTGGGGGTGGCGCCTGTAGCTCAGTGGGTAGGCGGAGCTCACACTAAGGCTGGTGGGTTTGAACCCGGCTAGGGCCTGCAAAACAACAGTGACAACTACAACCAAAAAAAGCTGGGTGTTGTGGCATTTGCCTGTAGTCCCAGCTTCTTGGGAGGCTGAGGCAAGAGAATCAATCGAGCCCAAGAATTTGAGGTTGATCTGAGCTGTGACACCAGGGCACTGTACTGAGGGCAACAAAGTGAGACTCTGTCTAAAAAAAAAAAAAAAAAAAAATAATGGGTTGCACCTGTATCTCAAGTGGCTAAAGGTTCCATCCAAATAAACCACAACTGTCACGTTCCAATCTGGCCTAGGCCTGCCAAACAATAACTACAACCAAAAAACAGCTGGATGTTGTGGTGGGCACTTGTAGTCCCCACTACTCGGGCAGCTGAGGCAAAAGAATTGCTTAAGCCCAGGAGTTGGAGGTTTCTGTGAGCTGTGATGCTACGGCGCTCTACCCAGGGCAATAGCTTGAGGCTCTGTCTCAAAAAAAAAAAAAAAAAAAAAAATTTACTGGGCTGCACCCATGATTCAGTGGGTGAGGGTGCCATATACTGAGGGTGGTGAGTTTAAACCAGGCCCCGGCCAAACTGCAACAAAAAAATAGCTGGGCGTTGTGGCGGGTACCTGTCGTCCCAGCTACTCGGGAGACTGAGGCAAGAGAATTGCACAAACCCAAGAGCTGGAGGTTGCTGTGAGCTGTGACGCTACAGCACTCTACTGAGGGCAACAAAGTGAGACTCTGTCTAAAAAAAATTTAAAAAGTTAACTCTGAAGAGTTGATCTAGATTTAGGGTGCAAAGGTAAGTTATTTGTTACAAGTTCTTTAGGACAAGGTATTTGGGACTTTGTCTTGTTTTGAGTCAGGTTCTCACTCTATTGCCCAGGCTGTAGAGTGCAGTGTGCTATCATCACTCACTGCAACCTTGAACTTTTGGGTTAAGTCATTCTCCTGCTTCAGCCTCCTAAGTAGCTGGGACTACAGGCACATGCCATCATGCCTGTCCAATTATTTCATACAGACCAGGTCTTTGTTGCCTAGATTGGTCTTATACGCCTGGCCACAAGTGATCTTCCCACTTTTGCTTCCCAAACTGCTTACAGGTGTAAGCCACCATCCCCAGCCAGTAACTGCTTTTAAATTTTTCTTACAAGATTTTTTGTTGTTAATGTGTTCAATTTTAGCCAATTGTCTCTCAATCCCCATCTTCATAGAATGAGGCACTGGAAATAGTGCCAATAAAACAAAAATTCCTGCCCTTACGGAGCTTAAGTCTTAGAGGAGATTGACAATGACAGAAAAGTAAATGATGTATTGGAAGATAGTGAGTGCTATATAGAAAAATAAAGGTAGAAAATATTAATTGGACATTGGACTGCCTAGATTGATTCTGATGTTCTGTCACTTGAAATTGTATTCAAACACAAATCATTCTATTTATTTTTGTCTCTTTGCCCTGAATTCTGGTTTCCTAACTTTTTTTTTTTGAGACACAGTCTCACTATGCCACCCTCAGTAGAGTGCCACGGCGTCTCAGCTCATAGCAACCTCAAACTCTTGGGCTTAAGCAGTTCTCTTGCCTCAGCCTCCCAAGTAGCTGGGACTACAGGCACCCGCCACATTGCCCAGCTATCTTTTGTTGCAGTTGTTGTTGTTTTGCTGGCCCAGGCCAGGTTCGAACCACCAGCCTAGGAGTATGTGGCCACCATAACCACTATGCCACGGGCACTGAGCCTGGGTTTCCTATCTTAAGGCACTTAACAGTTACATTTTAAATTCCACAAGCATTTATTTTCTGTACCTTTTTGTGAGGAAATTAGGCTTTGAGGAAATGATTCTTTTCCAGGAATATTTTTATTTGGGAGATACAATTTTTAGAACATGATATAGAAGTACATAAAGCCGTTAAGGCCAAAAGTTACTCTTGGGCCTTTCTGGAATATGATAGATCCAGCTTGCTCTGGTGTTCCCTCCGACAATGAATTGAGTTGCTCGTGGACGCTACTGTGTGACCTGATACTGAAGTGCATGGAAGTCCTCTAGGTACCTGAGCCGTTTCCACAGAACTTGAGGTAGGGGTAGTAGTTTACTGAAAACAGCCATCCCAAGATGGGGCCACTGAGCCTGCTATGCCTAATGAGGACCCTGCTGTACTCCATGTGGAAGGTAAGCCTCTGACTTACCTTTAGCAGGGGGTGAAACAGTGAAGGTTTGAAAAATGCTCTGTTAAGAGTGACAAGAAGGATGGGAGGAGGCTGTAACCAAGGTGAGAAATGAGCCTGAATAGGAAAATGGTGTTCAGACAGAAGTGACAGATGTGTGTCAGATGAGGATGAGTTTAGGTTTCCAGCTTGCATGGTTTCTCAATCATTTCCTGAATTAGGGAAGAGAAAGGGAAAGTCTGTTTGCTGTTGGGGTTGGCATTGATAAGTTCAATTATGGACATTTTTTAAACTTAAAGAGCTTATGAGATACATGTACACAGCTGAAAATGCCCAGCAGGTCAGCAGTAAACATGGATTTGGCCTCAAAGGAGAACCTGGAGTAGACGTGAGAGTTATTACCGTATATACTCGAATATAAGCCGAGATTTTTCGGCACAAAATTTGTGCCAAAAAACTCGAACTTGGCACAAATTTTGTGCCGGAAAAACCTCGGCTTAAACTCGAGTATATAGGTAACATATGAAGTAGATGAATAAAGTTAATAAGGGAAGAAAGACTTAAGATAACATTTTTCCTGTTTATAACATTTTATTGAGATACAGTTTACATACAGGAAATTGCACGCACTTAAAATACACAATGAATCTTGGCAGATATGTACACCTGTTCTTTTCCTATTTTAAGTAGAAATGGAGTCTCACTCTTGCTCAGGCTGATCTTGAACTCCTGAGCTCAATCAATCCACTGGTCTTGGGCAGCGTCTGTGGCTCAGTGAGTAGGGCGCCGGCCCCATATGCCGAGGGTGGCAGGTTCAAACCCAGCCCCGGCCAAACTGCAACAACAACAACAAAAAAATAGCCAGGCGTTGTGGCCGGCACCTGTAGTCCCAGCTACTCAGGAGGCTGAGGCAAGAGAATCGCTTAAGCCCAGGAGCTGGAGGTTGCTGTGAGCTGTGTGATGCCACAGTACTCTACCAAAGGGCCATAAAGTGAGACTCTGTCTATATAAAAAAAAAAAAAAAAAAAAAAAAAAAAATCAATCCACTGGTCTCGGCCTCCCAGTGTTAGGATTATAGGCGTGACCACTGCACCCAGTCCTATTTTTTTATATTATAAATAAAACTCTATGAACATTCATGTACACGTCTTGTGTGGACATATGTTTACATCTCTCTTGGATAAATAAGTAGAAATGGAATGTCTGGGTTATAGGTAGACATAGGTTCAACTTTTAAAATACTGGGTTTTGCAAAGTGGTTGTGACATTTCACAACCAGTAAGACTTCGAGTTGCTCCAAATCTTTACACCTCTTAGTGTTTATTCTCAATATAGCTTTAGCCATTCTAGTAGGTGTGTAATGGTGTCTCATTGTCCAATGGGAGATTTTGTTTTGACAGAATCTCTGTTGCCCCTGGTAGAATGCAGTGGTATCAGCTTAGCTCACTGCAACCTCAAACTCCAGGACTCAAGCAGTCCTCCTGCCTCAGCCTCCTCAGTAGCTGTACAGGCCCATGCCACAACACCTGGCTAGTTTTTCTATTTTTAGTAGAGATAAGCCGCCTCACTCTTGCTCAGGCTGTTCTTGAATTCCTGATCTGGCAATACTCCCACTTAGGTTTCCCAGAGTCCTGATCTGGCAATACTCCCACTTTGGTTTCCCAGAGTGCTAGAATTACATGTGCAAGCCACCCTGCCTAGCCTGTACTGTGTTTTTAATTTGCAAATCTTTGGTGACTAATGAGATGCTCCTGTGCTTGTCGATTTGAACTACATATATTTTCTTTTGTTCTATTCAAATGTGTTGCTTGTTTTTCAGTTGGGTTGTCTTTTTAAGACTGGGTTGTGAGGAGTCCTGATACATATTCTAGATACAAGTCCTTTGTCAGATAAATATATTTTGTGACTTTTCATTTTCTCAACTGTGACCTTCAAAGAGCAAAAGTTGTAATTTTGGAAAAGTCCAATTTATGCAGTTTTGTTTTATGGTTTATGTTTTGTATTCTAAGAAATTTCTGCTTATCCCAACGTGGCAAATATTTTTCCTGTTTTCTTACAGGTTTATACCTATAGTTTTAGTTTTTACATTTAAGCCAGTGATCCTTTTAGAGTCGATTTTTGTAGGTGTATATTTCTGTAGGGCAGAACATCAAATTTTAAAGGGTTGAAGACGCAAAAAGAGCCCTGAAGGATACCAGAGAAAATGAAGTTTTTTGAGGCTATGAAAAGAGCAAGTGGGGTCAGTGGTGTCAAACACTTTAGACACCAAGATTAGGTATAGTTGAAAAGTAGTTAAGGTCAATCTACTGAGCCTATTCTATGCCAAGCACATCACCTCTGCTCTTAAGTTGTTCAGTCTATGGAGGCTATTGTGCTTTGAAGAAATGTATAAATAAGAGAAAAGCTGAAGGTGGCCAGAGTTTAAGGAGATTGTATGACGAAGGATAAAAGTCAATCATGGAAATAAGGGGGACTCGGCAGTTAGAATTAGGCGTTATTAACAGGAAAGGCCCCTAAGGAGGAAGGGGCCCCGGGGCACAGTGGAGGGATGAGCTTTAACCTGGAGTTACCCAGATTGAGTTCCAGAAAGGAAGATGGGGGCGATGAGTTGCGGGAAGAGGCAGACCCGAGAGCTGGAAGGGGAAATGGAATTAACCTTTCAAATACCATATGCAGCCCATGAAAGCAAGCATTACAGTTTGCAAATGAAAGGTTTCTGTTCAGAGAAATTGTTATTTGGTCCCGGGAAACTCTACCTGAGAGCCGCCGGCTAGTGGACCCACGCGGGGCAGTCGGAGCCCACGAACGACTGACAGGGCTACACACCCAAGATGCACCGCGGCAGGATCCGGAAGCGGTCGGGGGAGGCCGGCTCCTCATTGGTGGCGGCGGCCGCCCGCAACTCCGGAAAGCCCGCCCACGCCCTGGGCAGCCGAGAATCCGGGCCTGGGCGCTCGAGCCATGCATCCTGGCCGGGCCACGGCTTGGTACCGGCGAATGTCTGTGGTCTACGCGCTCGGCACCTGGACCCTGTTGAGCTCAGTGTTTATTTTACGCAAGAGGAAGCAGAAGCGGCCAGGTAGAACTTTTTAGCGGGACCTGCCTCTGGACACGCCGCCTTCGGTGGGGAATGCCCAAGGGGCTTCGGGACCCTGTGTTCCTTTTCTTTAAACCCCAGGTTCATTCGCAAAACTAGTTGAAATGGTTCCTTAGAGCTGCTTGTTATATAATGGAATCTGCAAAGAACTGGACGCCCCCAAACTACCTTTTAAGTACTGTTACCTAAATCTTAATATTGAATAGGGCCGTCCCCATACTCAGAATGGGAAGAATCTGTGCAAAGTTCAAGATGGTCGTAGTTTAAAGAGGCGTTGCTTCTGTACCATTAGCTCTCCTCACCAAACGATTTCAGGACTTAGAGCAGCCAAGGAGTATTGAAATCTTCCTAGTTATTGGGTAGAAGAGGAAAATCTCTCAACCTTCACAATCTCTAGAGGCACATAGGGGTTTCTTTTAATGGATGAAATTCTCTGAAATTAATTCTGGTGCTGGTTGCACAAATCTGAATATACTTAAAAAACCATTGCATTGTACATTTTAATTGTATGGTATGTTAAGTATATTTCAATAAAGCTGCTGAAGATTACAGTTGGCGATGAAGTTTATCAGGGGCCTGAAAGTACACGCCCAACATTAAGCATTTAAAAACATTTAATGTCTGCAGGGGTTGTGTGTTTTTGTTTTGTTTTGTTTTTATCTGTCTTTTCTAAAGAAATGGTGAAAGGAATCTGATGGAGATTCCTGATTTAGGGTAGAAGGGTAATTCTTATTTTATTTCCAAAACTGCTATCTTACTCAGGTGCTTTTTGTTTGTTTTTAAGGTAATGAAGAAAATCAAAATGATTCAGTGATTCAAAATGATTCAATAAATGAACTAATAGAGCCCCTACCAGAGTTTTATGTGGAAACCATTGTCACATATAGAGAAGATTTTGTTCCAGTTACTGAAAGGATCCTCAACTATTTGAAATCATGGACTGGTGGCCCTGGTCCGGAATCATGATTGACTGCTTGAATTCTGAAAACCACTACCTTCATTCAGCATTTAAATTTCATAGATGCCTTGATTTCCATCTTATGTTTGTGAAAAGTATATACATCTAATTTAATTTTATTGTAAAATACAATCACTAGTAATATGTAATAAATATTTCCTTGAAGGAAACTAACTTGCATATTCAAGAACTGTTTTTTTATATTTATATGAGAGAAATGATAAAATGAAATTTCACATATGGCTCTCCTAAGCTCGGTTTTTTGAAACAGTTAATGTAACTTAGTATTTCTTTCATGTCACTATTAGGCACAGCTTTAGTGGTTCCTTTAAGATTAGATCAGCAAATCTCCATATTCAGTTTGGGATTCACAGTAGCCCTCTGAGTACCATTGGGTACTGGGTAAGTATGTTATTAATTAGATTGTAACTCCTGAATATAGTAGATTGGACATGTTCTTTCCCCACAACTTCAATAAGCTGGTCTATGGATCTATTCTTCAGGACTAATCCATATACCCCTCATGACTTTGGAGGCTTGCGTTACATGCAAGCTATAGCTGATGCTATTCTAAGTGCTAAGGATGCAAAGTCAGGGGGACATGATTGGTGATGCACCCATCTCCTCACTGGATGATTGGGTAGTGCACTCGTCTCCTCTCTGGATGATAGGTGGTGCACCCATCTTCTCAAACTAGATCATTGGTAATGCATCTGTTTTCTCACTGGATGATCAGCGGTGCACCCGTCTCCTTACAAGATCATTGGTAATGTACCTGTCTCCTCACTGGATGATCAGTGGTGCACTCGTCTCCTCACTGGTGTCTTTTGAGTATAATCAACAGATCCATATAAGTACACTTAAATTGCTTAAATCAAAGGGGATTGTTTATCAAAAATGTATTTTGGGGCCAGGCACGGTGGCTCACATCTGTAATTCTAGCATTCTTGGAGGCCAATGTGGGTGGATTACTTGAGCTCATGAGTTTGAGACCAGCCTGAGCAAGAGTGAGACCCCGTCTCTACTAAAAGTAGAAAAACGGAGGCAAGAGGATTGTTTGAACCCAGCAGTTGGAGGTTGCTGTGAGCTTTGACGCCACAGCACTCTACCCAGGGCGACAGCTTGAGACTGTCTCAAAAAAAAGAGAAAAATGTGTTTCGGCATCTGAAAGTATGTCAACGTCTTCAGAGGGCCTGACACCAGGAACTGGAATGAGGCAGCCACTCTGAGCTTGCCTGGGCACTCTGCCTTATTGCTCCACCAGGTGCATTCAGCCTGTAGCCTACTTTTCTATAGCCCAAGAAGGTAGAACTTGACAGCTGCCGTGCCAAAGTGTGACCACTTCTCTAGTGTTTCTACCCTTCTGAGAGCCTTGGTTCAACTTTTTATCACATCTTTGCCTTGTAAATTGTTGAATTCTGCCTCAGTTATTAATAAAGTGGCATTCATTTCTCATTAGAGTAGTATTTTCTTACTTATGGCTGTTCGGGAAGATATCCCTTGAGGAATCAGGATGTGTGGTAGGACAGGAATCTGACATTTCTGGTTTCCTCTATATTACTATTACTTTCAGGCCCTCACCTTGATTTCTCCTTGGTGTTAGTTCTATCGTATGGGAAGCTTGACCACTGGTTTTGTGCAATTAACCTAAGAGGCAAGGATTCCAAGACATCAAATAACACAGTTCCAGATGCTAGTAGCAGAGACTTCTCAAGAGATGCGAGAGGTGAAGAATGAATTGATGCCAGCAGAGTGTGTGTCCCAATGGACTGCCGTGGCTGGATTGAACTGAGGAGCAAGAAGCAGTGTACAAGAGTGGACAGGGAAGGAGAGCGAGCCAAGGGAATCAGAAGTACAGAAGAGACAGGAACAATGGCATGGGCCTTGTGGAAGACACTTTGTAATTGTGGGGACTTTAAGAGAAACGAAGGGCAAGGACTAGGGGGCTGTGGCAATGGACAGTTAATAGTTGGGAAAAGATCACACCTAGAACGGACAGTCAGACTTCGGCTCTCACCTGGCAGTCAGTTTACCCAGCATCCATAAAGTAGAGGGGCTCCAGCAGACATTCAGCTGAGCTTTCCTTGGGACTTGGCAGATATACCTAACCTCCCATCCCTCTCTCATTTCAGCCCAGAACTTTCCTGGACTCACCCATCTAGCATGGCTACTTGGATGTCTGCCTATAGCTTAAGCTGCTGCCGTCAACCACAAGCCTGTGCTTCCTTCTGTTCTTCTCAGGGAATACTCAGTAGTTCAAATGAGAAAGCTACCCTTGTGGACTTCTCTTTCTCTCTACTCATTCCTCCTGTCACGGGGTTGTGTCATTTCTACCTCAAATATTCTACTTCATGCCCTTCTCCCTGTTTCCTTTGCCAACCCCCTGCTTTAGTCCTCCATCCCCTTTGCTTGTATAGCCTCAACTCCTTTGGGTCTCCTTGTCTCTACTTCCAGTCCCCACCAACAACTAGTTTCTATACTATAAGCTAGAATGACTTTTTTGAAATTAATTTTAATTTTTTGTCAAAGCAACAAATGCATTAAAAATCAGCACTCAGGGCGGCACCTATGGCTCAAAGGAGTAGGGCGCCATCCCCATATGCCAGAGGTGGCAGGTTCAAACCCAGCCCCAGCAAAAACTGCAAAAAAAAAAAAAAAAAAAATCAAAAGTTTATAAGAAAAAAAAATTCCTGCTTTTCCCCACCTCACTTTCAACTTTTAGCTATTTTCTCTGGTTTTTACTTACTTATTTCTAAATAACAACATTTTAATAATATACAATAATATCACTATGTAACCCTCGGTAGAGTGCTATGGCATCAGCTCATGGCAACCTCAAACTCTTGGGCTTAAACGATTCTCTTGCCTCAGTCTCCCAAGTAGCTGGAACTACAGGTGCTTGCCACAGTGCCTGGCTATTTTTTGGTTGTAGTTGTCATTATTGTTTGAAAGGCCTGGGCTGGATTCCAACCCACCAGCTCAGGTGTATATGGCTGGCACCTTAGCAGCTTGAGCTACGGGCGCAGAGCCAGGGGATCTATAATTTTTCAACTATTTTTAGGATAATATAAGGATACTGTTGCCTTTTTGTTCTTTTTTTTTTTTTTTTTTTGAGACAGAGCCTCAAGCTCTCACCCTGGGTAGGGTGCCGTGGTGTCACAGCTCACAACAACCTCCAACTCCTGGGCTCAAGCGAGTCTCCTACCTTCGCCTCCCAAGTAGCTGGGACTACAGGCACCCGCCACAACACCTGGCTATTTTTTGGTTGCAGCCGTCATTGTTTGGTGTGCCCGGGCTGGATTTGAACCCGCCAGCTCAGGTGTACGTGGCTGACGCCTTAGCTGCTTGAGCCACAGGCACCGAGCCTGCCTTTTTATTCTTATTCTTTCAGGAGTATACAATGAAGTTTTCCAAGGGCTCCATAATGTATCATGACCTCATTGCTCTGATTTTAATACACAAAGCTTTCAACTGAAGAATGATGAGGTTCTTAAATTTGGAAAGAAGAGGCTGTTCTAACAGGCTGGGAAGCATAAGCTAGGGCAGAAGCCAAGACCATGTACTTCAAGGAATCAAGAATTTACACTGAGCAGGGTAGCTGAACATACATATTTAATGAGCTATAGGAAGAGTCGTGAATATTTATAAAAAGTAAAACATACCCCTTCCTAGGTCACACACATATATATGTATTTATAAATGACAACATAAGCATGATCCAAGGGTGAACTTTTTGACCCTCTAAGATCAAAAGGTGAAGGAGTGAGTGTGGAAACCTCAGCTAGAACCACTTCAATATCAGTGGCCTCTGCTCAGTTTTACAGAAATTGCAGAAAAGGAAGAGCAGCATCAGGTGACTGATTGAAATCAGCAGTGGAATATGTCTTTTAAAAAGACTGGCTCTGTTTAACCCTTAAGGAAGAAAGCCTAGTGCTGGTAAATGAAGAAGGGGGTATAAAGAGGCATGTCTGACCTCCCATTCCATCTTTGCTGGGAACTAAGTTTTAAAGTTTCTCTGAGGTCTGTTGGCTAAAAGGGGTCTGTTCAGTCAGGGGAAGGGCTTAGAATTTTATTTCTCTAAGTTTTTATAATATTGTTTTAAAATGTGTTAATAAATCCATGTTTAACAACTTCTCTTAGTTATAAAGGATAATACAGTATTTTTAGATGTAACCTACACCAACAAAAAGCATTTGGTGTGCTCAACAATTTCCAAGATTGCAAAGGGATCCTGAGAGCCCAGAATCTTTGAGACATGCTGATTTTGTGTAAAAAAAAAAAAAATTCAAATGTATTGTTGTAATAATAACCTTTTTCCCTTTTCCTTTTTTTTTCTGGCCAGAAATTTAGTTTTCTTGTCTCACTGAAAGTCCCCTTCAATTCTCAGACTTTCTTTTCCTTGGTATGTTTAAATACGCCTAACTAGTTACTTCGTAGAATATTCCTTAGTTTAAGTTGGTCTTATTTTCTTTATGATTGGATTTAGAAGTACCACCATATTAATGTTGTGTCCTTCCCAGTGCAATTATCAGGAGGTACAGTAATGTCCGTTTGTCTCATTACTGGTATTGTTAATTTTGACAGCTTCATAAAGATAATTCATTATTCAGTATTTAACATTCAAGCATCCTAGTTTGCAGTCTTTTCTGGACAAGTGACAGTTCCTTGTTCTTTATTTCAATGCTTTTCTACGCTTGTCAATGCTATTAAAAGACTTCAAAGTGAAGACACATTGAGATGGAATTGTTTTTAGTAATGATAAATTGTTGGGGTAATAGTTGTACAGCCCTTTGCAGCCTTCTAAGCACTTTGTACATAGTCTGTTTCATTTAAATCTAAGAATCCCGCGAGGGGTCTAGTTTATGTACTGAAGGAGTAGTTAGAATTCTGGAATCATATACCTATTTATTATTATGACATGGTGAAATCAAATTAATAGTTAGTTAAACATGGCTATTTTAGGTGGTAGATTTTTTTGTACCTGGTATCCGAGAAGCCACTGGGACAGGAAGACAAGGGAAGAAGAATTTGGGAGGCTCTGGGGGTTCAGGAATGGAAAAGAGGAAGAAAGAAAACATTAGGATTCAGAACAAAGCCGGGATTTAGTAATGACTGGCTCTCGGGTCCAGGGCTGTGGGAAGAAAATACCAGCGCGGAGACTGCCGTGGGCGCTGAGTGGAAAACGGGCAGGTGTGGAGGTGGGCCGGGCAGTGCTGGATCCAGCGGCTGGGGCGGGGCCGAGGGTGAGGCGTGGGGCCAATCAACGACGGGTGGGGTTAAGGTGCGGCGGCAGGTGGGCGTGGCAGGCAAGGCAGAGCCTATCCTTGGGTGGGCGGGCTTACAGCCAGGCCTGGAGTGGGCGTGGCCGACGTGGGGTGGGCTGTCGCAGATCCAGTCGAACCCGCCATCTGGGCGCGCTTCCGGGTGTCACCTCCAGAGGGCGCCGTCCGCGGAGCCGTCCGTACAGTTGAGAGGCCGGACCGAGCGCGGCGCCGCCTCACTCGCCCCAGCCGCCGCCATGAAGGCTGTGGTGCAGCGCGTCACCCGGGCCAGCGTCACAGGTCAGTCGGGCGGGGCCGGGCCCGGGAGGAGCCGCCCCTGAGCCCCGCGACCGGCCGCCCTGCGTGGGGGGGTCCTCCTGCCCCATCCTCCAGATCGCCGCGGCCCCTCCACGAACTCGGTCCCCGCAGCCCTGAGTCCCCGGGGCCGCCTCCGGGGCGACGCCGCGGCCGGAGAGCTCCTTGCACGTGCCTGTTCGGCCCCGGCGCGCCCCTGGCTTCAGAATCTCGCTAGGGTTTCAGGATGAGCCGGTCATATTATTGTCACCACCTTTTGTCCGGTGTACAGGTGGGAGAACCTCTGAGCATCCCCATGGCCCGTTCTTCTGTGGAATGTTGCGCCAACAACCCAGTAGGGAGCGTTTCCGGAGCAGGCACTCGTCCCTTTCCACAGCTCAATTTTAAATATTTCATTTTTGTCCATTTTTACGTATCCCAGTTGTTTTTGGAGCTTGAAGATGAATAGAACGCACAGGTATGAAGAGTCTTTTGGCTGGGCACTGACAGTGTGTACCGCAGGTGCCCAGCAGCCCGGTTGGAGGCAGAACATCCCTCTTCCTCCCCAGGCCGCCTGCAGTGTTGGGGTCGAATATACGGAATTCCATGTGAAATATTTCTCTTTTTAACTATTTTCTTGTGGATCAAACCATTCATCCATTACTTTTTATGTGAGCACTCTAGTCTAGGGTGAACGTCAGAGGTTCAGATAAATGTCGTTTTAAAAAAACACGGTATGAATTTAAAAATATGTAAAGGACAAGTTTTTTTTCCCTTTTTTTTTTTTTTTTTTTTTGAGACAGTCTCAAGCTGTCGCTTTAGGTAGAGTGCTATGGTATCATAGCTCAGAGCAACCTCAAAGTCTTTGGCTTAAGCGATTCTCTTGCCTCTGCCTCCCAAGTAGCTGGGACTACAGGCACCCACCACAACACCCGGCTATTTTTATGTTGCAATTGTCATTGTTGTTTAGCAGGCACAGGCTGGGTTCAAACCCACCAGACTCGGTGTATGTGGCCGGCGCCCTACCCACTGAGCTATGGGCACTGCCTTGTCTTTAGTCTTTTCTGCTTTTATTGGCAGAATTATATTGTTTCAGTTTAAATAATTTCAGATATCTTGTCCTTCATTCCATTCTACACCAAATATTTGTTCTTGTGTCCACAAAAGTATATATATCAAAATAAAACAAACCAACAGAAGCCCTTAAAGAAACAACCAAACCCACCCACACCATCTATTTAGATCTGACATTCTACTTTTCAACTCCGCCTAATGATTTCTAAGCTGTTCTGGTAACTTTGGTTTTGGAAATAGTCTTGGAATAATAGGGGATAGAATAGCACTGAGATTTATGGAATTTTTAAGGTTTTATAGCATTGCAATAAATAGTTAAGTTCAAGGAAACTGGGAAAATTCATGGATGAAAGCATAGATGTTTTTACTTTTTGAAGAGAATCTTGCGGTCTACACTGTGTGGCCATCACCAGTAGATTTAAAAAAAAAAATATATATATATATATATATTTTTTTTTTTTTTGAGACAGAGCCTCAAGCTGTCGCCCTGGGTAGAGTGCTGTGGCATCACAGCTCACAGCAACCTCCAACTCCTGGGCTCAAGTGAGTCTCCTGTCTCCGCCTCCCAAGTAGCTGGGACTACAGGTGCCTGCCACAACAACCAGCTATTTTTTGGTTGCAGCCACCATTGTTGTTTGGCAGATCTGGGCTGGATTTGAACCCGCCAGCTCAGGTGTATGTGGCTGGCGCCTTAGCTGCTTGAGCCACAGGTGCTGAGCTCAAGAAATTTAAATTTTGATCTCTCTCCTGAACTCTGTCTTGCTTATATGAATATTGGAAACGTGTGTTTTGTGAAATTTGCTAAAAGGAGTTTGAATTATTTTAATTCAGTATTTAAAATGTATGTTTTCAGTTAAACCAAATATGTATATTAAACCAAATATGTATATGTATAAGAGTGCTGATTGTTGGAAAAGTGTTAATAATTTGGGAATTCTAGGCTGGGGTACCATGGAATTCAAAGTGTTGAAGGGACCCTCTAGTTATCCAGGCCTTATAGTTGAATCATAATGGAAAGAGAATTTCTGATTTCTTTAAAATGTGGCTGGCTTCACTGAAATGTGGCTGCTTTTGAGAAGGTATTTTATTTTAGGAATTTTTTTTGTTTGTTTGTTTTTGTTTTGAGACAGACTCTCACTTTGTTGCCCCTGGTAGAGTGCCATGGTGTCATAGCTTACAGCAACTTCTTACTTTTGGGCTCAAGCGATTCTCTTGCCTTAGCCTCCTGTGTAGCTGGAACTACAGGCTCCTCCAGTATGCTGGCTATTTTTAGAGATGGGGGGTCTCTCTCTCACTTGGTCTTGAACTCCTTAGCTCAGGATATCCACCCACCTGGGCCTCCCAAAGTGCTGGGATTATAGCCCCATGCCCAGCCTAGGGGTTCTAATATGTAACTTTGTATTTTGTGGTCAGGTCAGAGTAAAATATCTGGAGTCACATTTTACTAAGTGGCAAATTCATGGTATGAGATGGGTCACTTTTTGATGCCTTAGCATGGTTATTATGATAATTTTAAAGTCTATTATGGAACATTTCAACCATATTCATTTGATTACACAGAGAGATGAGTACAATAACCCCCAGGTCCCCTTATTCAGCGTCAGTAGGTAAAATTTGATCTAAAATTTCAGGTTTGAACAGGTTATTATTAGAAGTTGTGAATTCTTGGGGTGGCACCGTGGCTCAAAGGAGTAGGGCGCTGGCCTGATATACCAGAGGTGGTGGGTTCAAACTCGGCCCTGGCCAAAAAATGCAAAAAAAAAAAAAAAAAAGTTGTGAATTCTTGAAGATGAAGTGTCTGACTGATGCTGTGTGCACATGGAGAAATTGAGCAGATATCTCCAGACTTTTCTAGTCTTGTGATCTTTTGTCTAAAGTGTGGATTCTGAAGTTTTATTTATTTATTTTTTTTTTGAGACAGAGCTTCAAGCTGTCACCCTGGGTACAGTGCCGTGGCATCATAGCTCACAGCAACCTCCAACTCCTAGGCTTAAGTGATTCTCTTGCCTCAGCCTCCCGAGTAGCTGGGACTATAGGCACCCGCCACAATGCCTGGCTATTTTTTTGGTTGTAGTTGTCATTGTTGTTTGGCAGGCCTGGGCTGGATTCGAACCCGCCAGCTCTGGTGTATGTGGCTGGTGCCTTAGCCGCTTGAGCTATAGGCACCAAGCCAGTTTTATTTTTTGGAAGCCCATTTATTTACAGTAAAAAATCCCTATGAACCTGCAATTTCTGTGTATAGACTTGGAAGCAAAATTCGTTTATTATAATAAGTTACAAAAATGATAGTGATTCTCCTTTTGAGAATCTTAGGTCAGTACAACCTAATTGTAGACAAGGACTTAGTGTACAGAGATACATACATTCCATACGTTTATTTATGGAAGTGAAATATTTGAAACAAGCCATATATCCAGCAAATGGGATAGTCAGTCCAGGGGATATGATACAACTATTAAAAAGTGTTCAGGAAAAGTTTACAGCATGGAAAAATTCTTATACAGTGTTCAGAGAAAAGATGGGTGGTGCCTGTGGCTCAGTGAGTAGGGCGCTGGCCCCATATACCGAGGGTGGTGGGTTCAAACCCAGCCCCGGCTGAACTGCAACCAAAAAATAGCCGGGTGTTGTGGCGGGCACCAGCTGCTCAGGAGCCTGAGGCAGGAGAATCGTGGAAGCCCAGGAGCTGGAGGTTACAGTGAGTCCTGTGACATCATGGCACTCTACCCAGGGCAGTAAGGTGAGACTCTGTCTCTACAAAAAAAAAAAAAAAAGGCCGGGTGTGGTGGCTCAGGCCTGTAGTCCCAGCGCTGTGGGAGGCCGAGGCGGGTGGATTGCCTCGAACTCTCAGAAGTTCGAGACCAGTATGACCAGCAGTGAGCCAGAGTAAGACCCCATCTCTACTAACATCAAAAACAGTTGAGCATCTCCAGAGGAAGAAGAAAATGAACAACAAAAAAGAATACTTCAAACAAAGAAGAATGTACAAGCAAGTTGAAATTAAAAAAAAAAAGAAAAGATGAGATACAAACATTTATATATAGTATAATAGTTGAAAACAAGTAAAATATATAAGTAGAGATAGAGCAAAAGGAAATCATTAAAATGTTAAAATGTGTGTCTCTGAGTGTTCTTTTTTCTTCCTATTGTTTTTGTGTTGTCCGGTGTGGGGTACAGTGGTACTATGGTGGCGCACTGTAACTGAGCTCCTGGGCTTAAAGGATCCTCCCACCCCATCCTCCCAAGTAGCTGGTACTACATGCACATGCTTTTACCCTAGGCTGATTTGTTCTTTTTTTTTTTTTTTTTTTTTTTGAGACAGAGTCTCAAGTTGTCGCCCTGGGTAGAGTGCTGTGGCATCGCAGTTCACAGCAACCTCAAACTCTTGGGTTTAAGTGAGTCTCTTGCCTCAGCCTCCCAAGTAGCTGGGACTATAGGCACCTGCCACAATGCTGCGCTATTTTTTGATTGTAGTTGTCATTGTTTGGCAGGCCTGGGCTGGATTCGAACCTGCCAGCTCTGGTGTATGTGGCTGGCGCTCTAGCTGCTTGAGCTACAGGCACTGAGCCCATAGGTTGATTTTTAAAAATTTCAAGTAGAGATGAGGTCTTATGTGTTGCCCAGGTTGACCTGTAACTCCTGGACTCAAGTATCCTCTTGCCCTTGCCTCCCAAAGTGCTGGGATTACAGGCATGAACCTGACTCTTCTTCCTGTCTTTTGTATTTTCCAAATTTTCTATAATGTATATGTATTACTTTAATGGTAGATATAGTTTTATAACTTTTATTTTTATTATTATTTTTATTTATTTATTTAAGAGACAGAGCCTCACTTTTTCACCCTCAGTAGAGTACTATGGTGTCACAGCTCACAGCAACCTCCAGCTCTTGGGCTTAGGCGATTCTATTGCCTCAGCCTCCTGAGTAGCTGGGACTACGGACTCCCGCCACATTGCCCGGCTATTTTTTTTGTTATTGTTGCACTTTGGTTGGGGCCGGGTTGGAACCTGCCACCCTTGGTAGATGGGGCCGGCACCCTATTCGCTGAGCCACAGGTGCTGGCCATAACTTTTATTGCTTTTTTTTTGCAGTTTTTGGTCGGGTCTGAGTTTGAACCCCTCACCTCTGGCATTTGGGGCCGGTGCCGTACTCCTTTGAGTCACAGGCACTCCCCAAGTTTTATTTATTTATTTATTTATTTTGGTTTGGCCAGGGCTGGGTTTGAACCTGCCACCTCCGGCATACTTTGGGAAAAATTTAGAACGAATATGGTCATTGGAAGAAAATGATGTAGATTCATTTAAAGAACAAATAAAGCCAAGGGAGTTTTCTAAAACAACAAACAAGCTAACCACTCTTGCTTGTTGACTGCTTATGTCAGCATAGACTATTTCAGCTTTTGAGTCAGTGAAGCAAAGGACAATAAGTTATAAACATAGACCATTAGAAGAAAAGAAACATAAAAGAGAACGTTAAACTTTTTTAGCATAAAAATAAGAGAAATTAAGCTTTATTGGTGCTTTAGGAATGGACTGAGGCTGATGCTCCCCTGGGGTCTGAATGTCAGGTGGTCCCTTGTCTGGACACCTAAGGAAAGGAGAAAGTAGATGGCACCGTGGCCTCGGCAGGTGGGTGGATTGCATGAGCTCAGGAGCTTGAGACCTGTCTCTACTAAAAATAGAAAAGCTAGTGTGGCAGGCACCCATAGGACCAGACTCTGGGAGGCTGAGATAGGAGGGTCTCTGGAACACAGGAGTTTGAGGTTGCTGTGAACTAGACTATACCACAGAGTGAGAGTGTCTCAAAAGAAAAAAAAATGGAGAAAGTTTCTCATGTTTTCTCACCCTACACTGTATTGCAACATGGTATTGTTGCCTTTTTAGGAGTATTTATAGAGTTTTACTCAGCAGAAGCAAATAAAAAGAAATGACCAACATTATTTTAAGAAAAACAACTCAGACAAAAACCACATGTTCTCCCTTGTTAAGTGGGAGCTAAGTCAAGTGTGCATGTTAAAGCAGAGTGTGGGCCGATGGACAATGGAGACTTTGAGGTGTGGGGAAGTGGGAGCCATGGGAGGTAGCTTGGTTCCTACGAGGAAGGCCCTGACTAGGCCACAATGCAGTGTGTCAATGTAGCAAAATTGTACTTGTACCTCATGGCTATATACAAATAAAAATAAATGGGAAGGACTGGCTTGGCTCTTGTAGCTCAGCTGCTAGAGCGCCAGCCACAGACACCAGAACTGGTGGGTTTGAACCCAGCCCGGGCCTGCCAAACAATAATGACAACTACAACCAAAAAATAGCCATGTGTTGTGGCAAGTGCCTGTAGTCCCAGCTACTGTGGCGGGTGAGGCAAGAGAATCACTTAAGCGCAAGAGTTTGAGGTTGCTGTGAGCTGTGACACTACGGCACTCTACCCAGGGCGACATAGTGAGACTTTCTCCCAAAATAAATAAATGGGAAAGAAAAAGAAAATGGCTGAGTTGACCCTTCTATTCCTGGTGGGAACATTAGGTCAGTACAAGATGAAATCATAAAACAAAATAATCTAATAAGATTGGCAAAAAATTGGCAAAAAAAAAATTATCAGGCTTACTATTTGAAATATGGTTTTTATTCATCATGATGGTGAATCTTACCAACATTTTAGAGATTCTCTAATGGCCATAGGGTATATCTGACATTTTAAATATGTTTGTGTAAATACATACACCAACTGTTAGGAGTGTGTGCTCAGAGATTGCTTTTTTATGGATGAGGTGCATGATTTAAAAATATTTGGAGATCATGGATTTAGGATGCAACTGAAGTACTAGACTTGGAAATCATAGTAGTTTGCTGACTTGAAGCTTTAAGTATGAATTGTGGCTTTTATGCATAATGCATTTGTCTTCTCTGCAGTAAGTAGGGAAAACATTTGTTTTTATGACGTGAACGTTTTTCCGTTTTGTGCTTTCTGTGGACTATGTTAGCTAATTTTGTAAGATGTGCTCCTGCTTTCTGCTTTCTAAGAATTAACATAGCCGAGCTGGGTTCTCTGGGGGAGGAAAACACTGTTCTGTTTTCACAGATGGGCAGACTTGACCATGGAAAGCTCTGGGTATCTTTACTCAAGGTAACAGATGAGAATGTGGCCTGGAGTCCTGCTCGATGGCTGTTCACTTCACAGCTCCCCTCATCCAGAGCTAGTCAGAATGGATGAGAATTACTGTCGTCTCACTGCGTTTATGTAATTCTTTTTATTTTTCAATACCTATTGACTTTAATCAGAGAAATTAGGAAGAGTATGTATGATGATTCAGACATTACTGTGGCTACTGAAGAACACTTCTTGCATCTTTTTGTCTGAGTCCTTTGTCTCTTTTGTTTTCTCTCTAGTCGGAGGAGAGCAGATAAGCGCCATTGGACGGGGCATCTGTGTGTTGCTGGGTATTTCTCTGGAAGATACACAGAAGGAACTGGAGCACATGTAAGATGCGTGTTTCTAAGTCATTGCTGTTTGAAAGTGTCATGGTTATGCTGGGAGCCTTCTTCTTCTTCTTCTTCTTTTTTTTTTTTTTTTTTTGAGACAGAGTTTCACTTATTAACCTTTGGTAGAGTGCCATGGGGTCTGTCACAGCTCACAGAAACCTCCAAATCCTTGGGCTTAGGCGATTCTCTTGCCTCAGCCTCCCGAGCAGCTGGGACTACAGGCGCCCGCCACGATGCCCGGCTAGTTTTTTTTTTGTTGTTGTTGTTGCAATTTGGCCGGGGCTGGGTTTGAACCCACCATCCTTGGTATATGGGGCTGGCGCCTTACCCACTGAGCCACAGGCACCGCCCCGAGCCTTCCTATTATCCTGTGCTGTGGAGTAAGCCCTTGTCCTTTCTATCCTTTGTCCCATTGGAAGTGGTGTGGTTATCTCTGTTCTTGAAGAGAAGACCAAGAAAATATGTCAAACCTCACCACCAAGCTGGCCGTGTCACACGGCACCACCTAGCCTCCTTCCCTATTTGCTGCTATAGCCTCTGACCATGCCTCTTGTTCTCTTAATGCAAAAACTAAGCTTCTTTTCTTTCTTTCTTTTTTGTTTTTGAGATGGAGTCTCACTCAGTTGCCCTGGGCTTGAGTGGTGTGGCATCATAACGCACAGTAACCCCAAACTCTGGGGCTCAAGCCATCCTTTTGTCTCAGGCTCCCAAGTAGCTGGGACTACAGGTGCCCACAACGCCTGGCTAGTTTTTCTATTTGTAGAAATGGCGTCTTGTCTTGCTTTGCTCTGGCTGGTCTCCAACTCCTGAGCTCAAGTAATCCAGTGGCCTAGGGCTCCCAGTGAGCTTCTTTTCTTATGTATGATTTGCTATTTTAATTCGAGCAGTGTGATCTGGACACTATTTATGCATTTTAAAAGTGCATAGTTGTTCATTATATAAGTTAGGATCTGGAACTCAGGTTAAATTCCTTGCCTCAGGTCAAGCACACACACTTAGCAAAAATTCTGACCCTAAATTAGCACTGGGCTACCTGACCTTGAAAGATGATGTTTTTTTTTTTTTTTTTTTTTTTCCTGGAAGTTTGGGCCAAAAACATAGGTGCACATTGTACTGTGGGAGCGCATTCTGCACAGCAATATCTGGTATTCTTTTTTTTTTTTTTTTTTTTTTTTTTTAATAGAGACAGAGTCTCACTTTATGGCCCTTTTGGTAGAGTGCTATGATGTCACAGCTTACAGCAACCTCTAGCTCTTGGGCTTAGGTGATTCTCTTCCCTCAGCCTCCCGAGTAGCTGGGACTGCAGGCGCCCGCCACAACACCTGGCTATTTTTTCGTTGCAGTTTGGCCGGGGCTGGGTTTGAACCCGCTACCCTCGGCATATGGGGCCGGCATCCTACTCACTGAGCCACAGGCGCCGCCCGGATGATGCTCTTTTGACGGAGCCATCCCCCTTGCTTGCTCCCCTCTGCAATAGCACCACTTGGCATGTTTATTTCAGATGCTGGGATTCCTTTATTCTGTCCCTTGGTGCTCAGAGTCTGGGTATAACTCTCCCCAATTGTGCCTTTTGCATTTGATCAAAGTGAGACTTGGAACCTGGTTCCTGCTAAGGTGTTGATTACTGGTAAGGATAGTTCAGTACCACTTCAGTGATAGTGGTGTTTTCATAGCTGTCCGCTGAATATCAAAGAGGCCGTAGAATGGTTGAAAACTGGGGCTCTGGGTCTGAATCTCTTTATGGTTCTGACATATGAGAGAGCTAATACTTAGCTTGGTGCTTAAGAGATGCAACTCAATGTAATACTTTGGAGAGGGGTAATGAATAGTATCCACCTCGAGGGGACCCACTTAAAGAGTCAGTGAATTATTATTTTTAGAGTCTTTGGAAGTTTGTCTTCGACATCATCCCAAAGGGTGACTCTCCGGTGGTGGCATTTCAGCTTTCATGCTGGAGTTCTTTCCCATTCTTCTCAAGTCTGACCCTGCAGATGTTACCTGCTGCATTTCCTTCCCTGGTGGCCATCGTTTGTGATCCAGACGTGTAGGCAAAGGAACACATGATACAGTTGTCAAGGTATCTTACTAACCATGAGTTTTCTCTCAGTATTTGCTGAATTGTTCACTTTGAGTAGCTCCAAGAAGAGGTGCAAAAATGGGGTGTCATTTATCCCAATGTGAGGGTTGCATTCTTCTATGAAAAATTAAAATTGGACCCATGTTTTGACATATCTCCCAACCTGAAGGAGCAGAGAATGGGTGGTTGTCATGTTAGCCATAATTGCCATCAGTAGCTGCTATGAATTGGAGGGACTGGAAAAAAGAAGGAAATCCTACCACAGCCCTGTGAGGTCGGACTGTAGTTATTGTGTATCGCGTCCGAGGAAGCGGAAGCACAGAGTGGTTGAGTAACTTGCTGAGGTCATGCCTCCTGGAAGTGATGGAGTCATCATGTCCTTAGTCGGCAAGGTGCTGGTGACATTTTGGAGGTATGGAGTCTGTTAGGGAGCTTGTGATCGCTCAGGGGCCTTTCACTGCTCTTTTTCCCTTAGGGTCCGAAAGATTTTAAACCTGCGTGTGTTTGAGGATGAGAGTGGGAAGCACTGGTCCAAGAGCGTGATGGACAAGCAGTACGAGGTGCTGTGTGTCAGCCAGTTCACCCTGCAGTGTGTGCTCAAGGGGCACAAGCCTGACTTCCACCTGGCAATGCCCACGGAGCAGGCAGAGGGCTTCTACAACAGCTTCCTGGAGCAGCTTCGCAAGACATACCGGCCAGAGCTTGTCAAAGGTAGGCGGGAGAGGGTGCCCCGGCCAGGGCACGTGCCAGCAGGCAGTGGGAGGAGAGAATTGTCCTTGTTTGTGCTTATTTCTCACTTAGAGCAATGTATTGCTGTGTCGTACTTAACACATGTCCTCAGAATGTCCTGGTACCATTTACCCTTCTCTTTTCTTCTGTTCACATTATTATGTTTTTTGTTTTTGTTTGTTTGTTTGTTTCTTTGTTTTTTTGAGACAGAGTCTCACTTTGTCACACTCAATAGAGGTCCATGCCGTTACAGCTGACAGCAACCTCAAACTCTAGGGCTCTAGGCGATCCTCTTGCCTCAACCTCCTGAGTAGCTGAGACTACATGCGCCCACCACAATGCCCAACTAGTTTTTAGAGATGGGGTCTCACTCTTGCTCAGGCTGGTCTGGAACTTGTGACCTCAAGCATTCCGCCTGCCTCAGCCCCCCAGAGTGCTAGGATTATAGGTGTGTGCCCCCTTCTGTTCACATTTTGATACTGTTTAGGAACTCAGAGATGTGTCTCGGATCTTTGGTGGCTTAGCTCAGCTCTGTCCAATGGAAGAAGTATAGTGCAAGCCCCAAATGTGAACCAAATATGGCAGTTTAAGTTCTAGTAGCCATATTAAAAAATGTAAAAAGAAAAAAAAAATGAATGTAAAAAGAAATGTGAAGTTAATTTAAAATGCATATTTTATCGATCTCATCACATCTGAAATATGATTTTTCTATGCAATGAATATGGACAGTTAAGAAGTAGTTTACATTTTTTTAAAGGCTTTATTTGTTAGAGCAGTTTTAGGTTCACAGTGAAGCTGAGAGGCAGGTACAGAGATATTCCATATAACCTTGTTCCACACCTAGGCAGATTATCAACACCCCCAACTCCACCAGAGTGATGCGATTGTTACAGTTGATGAGCCTGCACTGACACGTTATCACCCGTCCTGAATTCAGTTTACATTAGGGTTCACTCTGGGTGTTTTATACTCTATGGGTTTGAACAAATTTATAATGACATGTATCAACCATCATGATATCATACAGAGTGTTTTTGCTGCCCTAAAATGCTATGTGTTCTTTCTGTTTGTCCTTTTGTCCCTCCTAACTCCTTGGCAACCACTCATCTTTTTGCTGTCTCCATAATGGTTCAAATCATAATGGATGCCCTTTTCAGATTGGCTTCTTTTCACTTCATAATGTACATGTAAAGTTCTCCACGTCTTTTCATAGCTTGGTAGCATTTCTTATTAGTGCTGAATAATATTCTGTCTGAAGTGTCACAGTTTGTCTTTCACCTGCAGGATATCTTGACTGTTTATGAGTTTTTAGACAGTTATGAATAAAGCTGCAGTAAGCACCTGTGGTTATAGCTGGTTTTGTATATACATGGTTTTCCGTTCTTTTGTGTCAATACCAAGAAAAGTGATTACTAGATTGACATTTATTTTTTATTTTTTATTTTTTTTGAGACAGAGTTTTACTCTGTCACCCTATGTAGAGTGCTGTGGCATCCTAGCTCACAGTAACCTCAATCTTTTGGGCTCCAGCGATCCTTTTGCTTCAGCTTTCTAAGTAGCTGCAACTACAGGCACCTGCAACAATGCTCAGCTAGTATGGTTTTTTTTTTTTTTTTTTCAATTTTTAGTAGAGACAGCATCTTGCTGTTAACTCAGGCTGGTCTCAAATTCCTAAGCTCACACAGTCTACCCACCTTGGCCTCCCAGAATGCTGGGATTCTAGGAGTGAGCTACTGTGCCACTATTGAATGTTAAAGAGTGTGTTTAGTTTTGTAAGAAACTACTCAACTATCTTCCAAAATTGCTGGATTATTTTGCTTTCCCAGTGGCAATTAGTGAGAGTGCCCGTTTCTCGCATTTTCATCAGCATTTGGGGTTGTCAGTGTTTTCGATTTTGTCTAGTCTAATAGCTACATAGGTATCTTGTTTTAATTTGCATTTCCCTGATGACATATGATGTGGACCATCATTTCATATGCTTATTTGCTATATGTATATCTTTTTTTTTTTGAGACAGAGCCTCAAGCTATCACCCTGAGTAGAGTGCAGTGGCATCACAGCTCATAGCAACCTCCAACTCCTAGGCTCAAGCGATTCTCCTGCCTCCACCTCCCAAGTAGCTGGGACTATAAGCACCTGCCACAACGCCTGGCCATTTTTTGGTTGCAGCCCTTGTTGTTTGGCGGCCCTGGGATGTATTGGAACCCACCAGCTCAGGTGTAGGTGGCTGACGCCTTAGCTGCTTGAGCCACAGGCACTGTGCCTGTCTATCTTCTTTGATGAGGTTACTTCTGTAGTGACCTTTGGCCCATTTGTTAAATTGGAGTTTTCTTTTCTTTTTTTTGAGACAGAGCCTCAAGCTGTTGCCCTGTGTAGAACGCCATGGCATCACAACTCACAGCAACCTCCAACTCCTGCCTCCACCTCCCGAGTAGCTGGGACTACAGGCGCCCGCCACAACACCCGGCTGTTTTTTGGTTGCAGCCATCATTGTTCTTTGGTGGGCCCGGGCTGGATTTGAACCCGCCAGCTTAGGTGTATGTGGCTGGCGCCTTAGCGCTTGAGCCACAGGCGCTGAACCTGGAGTTTTATTTTCATATTGAGTTTTAAGAGTTTTTTTTAGGTTTTAGATACTAGTCTTTTATCAGATATGTCTTTTGCAAATATCTATCCTTTATCAGATGTATCTTTTGCCAGTACCTTTGCCAGTAACTAGGACTATAGGCGTGCCACCATGCCTGGCCAGAGCAGAACATTTTAATGTTAATGAGTTGATAAGTTCAGCTTCTCAATTCTGTCTTTCACATACTGTACTTTGGGTGTTATGTCTAAGAAGTCATCACCATACCCCAAATCGTGAAGGTTTTCTCCTGTTCTAGGAGTTTTAGAGGTTTGCATTTTTACTTTTGGTCTATGATCCACTTCAGGTGATTTTTATGAAGGGTATGAGGTCTGTGTCTGGATCTGCTTTTTTCTTGTAGGTGTCCCTTGTTTCAGTGTGTTTGTGGAGATCCTTCCTCCATTGTACTGCCTTTCCTCCTTTGTCAAAGATCAGGTGACCATATATCTGAGGGTCACTCCTGAGCTTATCTGTTCTGTTCCATTGATCTGTTTCTTTTATTTCACTAATACCATGTTGTTGCAACCCAAAGGCCCTGGGCAGCAGGAAGGAACCAGGGCGGGGGGGGGGGGGGGGGGGTTTAAAAAAAAAAACATGCCGGCGGCCCGCAAAACTTGAAATCAAGGTACCCGGGCCCAACCAACACAAAACCCAT
>CAUYPK010116412.1:0-23049 GCA_963574355.1 Loris lydekkerianus | reverse complement strand
AGAGAGCCACACCACGCAGTGACCTGCCAAAACAGACAAACACTCACACAAAAGCATATAATTTTAACAATAATATATTAAACACATAATATAACATGCTCAGTCAGGTGTTTTTTGTTACCTTGTTCGCCACCCCTGTATGAGGTTTTGTAGGGTGGTTAGTTGGTTGGTTTTTAGAGACAGCGTCTCTCTCTGTGTCTCGTAGGCTGGAGGGCAGTGGTGCAATAGCATGGCTCAATGTAACTTCAAACTCCTGGGCTCAAGCAGTCTTCTCACCTCTGCTTCCCAAGTAGTTAGGACTACAGGCATGTGCGACATCATGCCCAGCTATTTTCTTTTTTCATTTTCTGTAGAAATGGGATGTCACTATGTTGCCCAGGCTGGTCATGAACTTCTGGCCTCAAGCAGTCCTCTCACCTGGGCCTCCTACAGCACAGGATTACAGGTGTGAGCCACTGTGGCTGGCCTCTATCATGATTTTTATTTCATTCATCTCTAGTTTCCCTTATGACTTCTTCTTTGACTCATTACTTATTTAGGAGTATGTTGTTCCAATTTCATATATTTGTGAATTTTCCAAATTTCCCTTTATATTTATAAATTTCCAATTTCATTCTAAATTTTAAATTTATTCTAAATTTCATTCATTGGTTGGAGAACATACTTTGTATGACTTCAGTCATTTTAGATTTATTGAGGCTTCTTTTATGACCTAACATATGGTCTGTCCTGGAGAATGTTTCATGTGCACTTCAGCACATATATTCTATCATTGGATGGAGTATTCTGTAGCTGTCTGGTAGATATAATTGGTTAATAATATTGTTCAAATCTTCTCTTTCTGAGCTGGTACAGTCGTTCAGGCCTATAATCCTAGCACTATGGGAGGCTAAGCAGGGAAGAACTGATAATACCTGCCAACTGGCAGGGCTAGAGTTTGGCTGTGTATCTTTGGCCTTGTTCTCTTTAGTAGACTCCATTGTGCTGACATTTTCCTCAGTACAAAATATTTTCTTCTGGCAGTAGTCTCATAAATTAATAGGATAATTCCTTTCCACCTAATTTCATCCTAGTGGAAGTCAAAGCAATTCTACTTTTTTTCTTCCTTCTTATTTATATTGAGGCATTTTCCTTCATCAGCAGTGATCAGAAGATGTTGGAACACATCAGGAAACATAGGACTTTTAATGACAGTGTAACTTTCAACTAATTTAATATACATTTACTCTTTTCTCATTATTTCAAGTCCTAGCATTAAGTAAAACTTTTTAAAAAATAATATGTACTATTCAGGATCAGATTTTTTGCAAGAGCTAAAAAGTGAAATGAGTGAATGAAGTGATTGATGAGGCCCCCCCATCAATCTGAGGGAAGATTTGTCATCAGGCCTTAAAATTTGAACCTGCTGTTTTGTGGCTTTGAGACTTAACTGACATCATTACGTTTTCATGATGTGATGAGTTTTCAGTGACCATGAAAGCAGTGCATTTTGTATGTACAATTAGAAGTGTAGATATTTGTTTCTTAGAACCAAAGAAAGGATCAGCATCAAAATGCAATTATTTCTTGATGGGCTATGATGCTATCAAGTAAGAAGTCAGATCTACAAATAAAAGCAGTGTATAAAGTTGAGTAATTTCTTGCTTACTATTTTATAAATTAGAAAGTGATCAATATTTGATCTAAAACAAATGTGATATTGCAGAGTTTTAAACCTTTCTTGGACAAATTTTTGTAACCCTGAAGCATAGGTTGTTTTTTTACTCCTCCTCAGAACAAAATGCTTTTCAAAAATATTTTCTTTCAAGGAAACATTGACCAGGCTTGTCAAAAGTTGATAAGTAGTCCCAAGAGCCACCACTAGAAAGCAGTTCTCATGATCTTACCCAGTGGCCTAAGAGCTGATGGAATTAAATCTAATTTCTCTTTGGCTAGCTAGGTCATAACTTTAGCCTTTTTAAATAGTTGAGAAAAGCTTGAAACTTCCTTGACTTTTTATCTTCCAGAGTATTTGGTTATGGTAAGTTCCTTATGAAGGCGATTTAAGAATAAAACTTAAAAGAATAATAGCAACAAATAGAATAAAAACTCCAACTGAAATAGAAACTGCCATTCTAGGTCTCTGTGAAGCTGGGCAAGAAGAAACTGTTAACCTCTTGTTAGCAGTTCCACATTACTTAGGATGTCAGGTATTATTTGGTTTCTTTACTTACATTATTTTAACCTTTGCAGCAACTCAGTGAGGGAAGGTATAGTTGTTTTTTGTTTTTTGTTTTTTTACAAGTAAAAAAACTAATGGTTAAGAGGTTCAAGTAATTTGCCCAAGATCACTAACTGGGTAAGTGGCAAAGTCAGAACTGAGACCCAAGCAGCTCAAGTCAGTGCCCTTAACTAGTCACTACCCTGTAGCCCTGAGATAGTCAGACCGGCATTGCTGAGCCTCGATTGCTTACGCCCCTTAAGCAATTCTCAGACTCAGGGAGAAAATGGGAGAAATGAATACAGGGAACTATCTGAGGGCTGAACAACACGTACACACACACACGTACATACACATACATACTGTGTGTGTGTACATACATACACCAGATACGTCTACATACACACATATGCTTTTTAAATCGATGAACAATCCCAGTAATGAAAGCTAACACTTAGAATGCTTATGTGCTGCATTAGGCACTCTTCTGAACATTTTGCATATAATAACTCATTTAATCCTTGCAACAACCCTCTTATTAACCCATTTTACAGATGAGGAAATGAGCATAGAGAAATTCAGTAACCTACAAGGGTACACTGCTAGTAAGTGGCTGAGCTGGATCTAGCGCATACAGTCTGGCTGCAGGCTCTGTGTTGTAACCCCTGTTCTGTTTAGCCTCTTAGAGAAGCTCACCCTGTGTCAGGGTAGTAACCGTGGGAAAGTCTGGGAAGTGCACTGGCCTTGGGCTTAGGACACAGGTGAAGTTGCTGAGAGAGGTGTCCTGGGGTTGGCTGGCGAAGCTGTTAACATAGCTTTCTTAGGGGGGCAGGGAATGAGGAGGCATTTTGGAAATTATCAGTTGGATGCAGGCTGGTTCCTGAAAGTCAAATAATGGGGACACTAATCAAAGCCAGGTAGAGAGGTGCTGGATTAGAACAATATAGTTTAGAAACTGCTGTAGCAAACTAAGCAGCAGGCAAGAGTTAGGGCAGTGACAGGTCTGTTAAGGAGAAAAGTCTAGAAACTCATAGGTGAGGAGATCTCTGTGAAGAATTCACCCAGTACAGTAGCGTTGTGGCCTTGTGCATCTGTGTCCACTCAACAGTGCTCGCTCAAAGAGAGAACTTTCTTTACTGAGGAAGTGAGAAAAGGAGTAGAAATAATAGGAGCTAGGGTGGCTCCTGAGGCTGACGAAGGATAAAGGCAAACCCAGGTAATGGGAGGTCCATAATGGGTGCCCCTGGGGAAGCTTGGAGGACACAGAAGAAATCTAGTAAGCCTGTAGTGATTATCCAGTTCCTTTACTCTTGTTTTAAGCTTTTCTATAAACATTCCTTTTGAGGAAAATGTCAGTTGGTGTTATCTGACCAAAGGTGAGGGGAAAGGGGCCTTCACCCTAGTTGGAAGGCTGAGGGTGAAGGTTGCAGTCGCTGCCATTTCCTGCCCAGGCTGCAGGGGCTGCTCTTCTCATGACCTGACCACTACCACCCCCTCCGTCCCCACCTTGACTAAGACAAGAACAATCTAGATGTGTGGACAGTAAAGAATCACTCAGAATTCAGAGGCACGAATGATTTCCTTCTCTTGAGGCCTAGGAAAGCGCATTTCCACCACCTCTGTTAACTGTAGGGCAGTTGCATCTAGGGGGTTGGAGTTACTGTATAAATGGAAAAAACAAAGTGTAGTCTAAATGGCAATCGAAAAGTCCCTCAGACAGGCTGTGCCTGTAGCTCAGTGGGTAAGGCACCAGCCACATGCACCAAGGCTGGCGGGTTCGAACCTGGTCTGGGCACTAAAACAACAATGGCAACTGCAACAACAACAACAAAAATTGCCTGGTGTTGTGGGGGTGCCTGTAGTTTCAGCTACTTGGGAGGTTGAGGCAAGGAAATCACTTCAGCCCAAGAGTTTGAGGCTGCTGTGAGCTGTGACGCCCCAGCACTCTACCGAGGGTGACAACTTGAGACTCTGTCTCAAAAAAGAAAAATCAACTGTGCAGATGCTCACTGGAGTGACAGGCAGAATCACCCCTGCTGCTTAGCTACTCTCTCTCCCTCTCCCCATCCCACCCCTCCCCCACATATATTGCCAAGTGGTTATAAAAGCAACTCAGGTTCTCATGCTCTAAATGGCTTCAGCTGGAAGCCTCTTCACTCTGGAAGTTTGCATGAGCAGCCCAGGATAGGTGATAGAGTTCCCAGCAACAGCATGTAGTATTTAGGTCCTTGCTGAGGCCAGACACGGCTCATAAGCTTTGAGTAAAGTAAACAGAATTTCCATCACCCCTCTGGAGTACTTCACTTGCATCGCCAGCTAAATCGGAGCAAACACACGAGTCAGCGTCTCCTTGGTGCTTGCAGTTGATTTGTCTCCACGTTGGAGTGCTCAGTGCAGCCACAGGGCTGAGTCCTGGCCTGCCCCACCTCTAGCTGAGTGGTGGCTTAACCTCTCCCAGCCTAAGCTTTCTCACAAATAAAAGTTGCTGTAACAGTGATGTAGGTTGTGAGAATTGGAAGGATGGTGTTTGTGAAAGTGCCTAGTACGTAGTGTTGACCAGCAATGTCTTTCTCCTTTGTTGAATGAAAAGATGAACTGACCATGGAAGTCCTTGCAAACACTAATGATAGAAAAGCCTCGCTCCTGTGTCACTCAGCCGAGGAAAAGCTGCCACCAATGAGGTTTTGCAGCTCATCTGTTTGGTGTTTGGGTCCTTCAGATTCCACTGCTTTTCCACTGTGTGCATCCAGCACACGCCACAGTATGCTAGGACTAAGCCACACTCATTCTCATGGAAGAACAGGGGCCGCAGGTCTGGAGGAGAACTCTTGCTGCCCTAGGAAAGGACTGTTGGAAAGGCTTAGTCTCTCCACCAGCCATCACTACTGTTTTAAATGAGACCTTTATGTGAAAATTGCCACTTTTCAACAGGTACAGCAACCATGAAGCCCAAGTGATAGTAAAAAACAAAACTTTTCCACTTGTGAGCAGATACATGCATCTGATCTGGAAACAGGGCCTGCATCTATGCTAGAAATGATAGAGAAAATGTTAGAGGAGGGGACAGGAGGGGGAGGAGCCCCTACCATAATGCCTACCCCTATACCCTCCCTCTGTGTGGGCTCTTGACGACTCATTAAGAAAACACAAGACAAATATTTGTAGGTTATATTATTGTGTTAATTTCTTATGAGGCAGGATCTTGCTGTGTCATCCAGGCTACAGTGTAGAGGCATCATCATAGTTCACTGGAACCTCAAATTCCTAGGCTCAAGTGATCTCCCCCACCGCCTCAGCCTGAGAAGCTGGGACTTCAGGCATGTGCCACAATGCCTGGCTAGTTTTTCTTCTTTTTCTAGAGATGGGATCTTACTGTGTTACCCAGGCTGATCTCAAACTCCTGACCTCAAGCAATCCTGCCTCATCCTCCAAAATGCTAGGATTATAGCCATGAGCTACCGTACCTGGCCCATTGTTGTTACATATATTATAGGAAAACAGTGAGGTTTCCGTAGTGAAAATAATTCTTAAAATTTTGTCAGGTCCTTTAGTTATTTAGTTAGTCTATTGGAAAAAGCACCAGAGACTTATCTGTCTTCACTCATATAATATTTTTAATTTCTTGAAAATAAAGATAAATTATAGCAACATTGGACCTTTGCAAAGGCCTTGGGAAGTTTTTGAATTTTAAGTAAAATTTGGATTGTCCTGGAAAAAGTGTATCTTTTCATTTACTATTTCCATTTTTTTATGCAGTACTATACAAAACTCTACCAGAGTGCAAAAAAATGTATACACATTTTAAGCAATGTTATCTGTGTAATTACTTTTCAAAGTTGAATTGAGACTCGGTGCCTGTGGCTCAAGTGGCTAATGCACCAGCCACATACACCTGAGCTGGCAGGTTCAAATCCAGCCAGGGCCCACCAAACAACCACGGCTGCAACCAAAAAAAAAAAAAAAAATAGCCGGGCGTTGTGGCGGGCGCCTGTAGTCCCAGCTGCTTGGGAGGCAGAGGCAGGAGAATCGCTTGAGCCTGGGAGTTGGAAGTTGCTGTGAGCTGTAATGCCACGGTACTCTACCCAGGGTAACAGCTTGAGGCTCTGTCTCAGAAAAAAAAAAAACAAAAACAAAGTTGAATTATGGTTGCAATTTTATAGTATAGTGTTTGCCCAAAAGATGGCATTACTCAAATGAATGTTAGTGTCACCATGCGGCAGGCAGGACAATCAAAGAAAATGGTACAAGCACGGTTGTTCAAGAAGCCCAAGATCCTTTTGAAGTGATATTTGAAATTCAGGAACATTGTGAAAGTATGGCAACAATGGAAGCGTGAGTGTGCAAGAGACCCTCCAACACTCCTGACAACTGCATACACTCATGATAAGTGTGAGAGGTGTGGTGCTGTGTGCGATGTGTACAGGGAAGATCCAGGAGACATGACACAGCAATGAGTCCTGCTGCTGTGGTGTTGGGACAGTCTACGTGCTTACCACAGAAGTCTGACAAATGGTGTGCACATGAGACAGGAGTTAACATAATAAGCATAGAATGCGTCCCTAAAACAGCAAAATGGGAAGTTTTCATATTAAGACTATTACATGAGAGCTGACCTCAGTTAGAATTTTGCCAGGACAATGGATTGGACGAAGAGGCCTGGTTGAGTTTCCACCATGTTCTCCTAACTGAACGCCCCTTGACTTCTAAGTAGGCTCCTTCCAGGATGTGGTGTACCACAGAAAACCAACTACACTGGCAGTCCTTAGGGAAGAAATTGAAATGGCATGCACAGTGATACAAGGGGACACTTTGGTCCACGTTGCTCAAGCAGCAGTTCACCATAATCAGAAGTGTCTGGATGCTCATGGTAATCACTTTGAGCACCTGTTTTTTTTTTTGTTTGTTTGTTGGGACCGTGGCATCACAGCTCACAGCAACCTCCAACTCCTGGGCTCAAGCAATTTTCCTGCCTCCGCCTCCCAAGTAGCTGAGACTATAGGCACACGCCACAATGCCCAGTTACTTTTTGGTTGCAGCCATCATTGTTGTTTGGCGGGTCCTGGCTGGATTCGAACCCTCCAGCTCAGGTGTATGTGTCTGGCACCTTAGCCACCTGAGCCACAGGCGCCGAGCCTGAGCACCTATTTTAATTGTGGAAGTCAAACGTGACTTGTCTTCATCTTTTGTTATCAGCATATATTGAGTGTTATAATTTTAATATGGTTTTTTTTTTTCTTAAAATGTGTATACATTTTTTGGCACCCTCTGTATTTTCTTTACACATCTGCATCAACAGTTCTGTTATTTCTTTTTCAATTTGAAAGCAGTCACTGTTTATTAACCAGATTACAAAAACAATTACAGTAGATACCTTAGTTCACTCTTCTAATAAGCCTGTTGATCTGGTCTTCCCTGTTACCAGCACCTCCACCTTCTACAAAGTGGGTTGTCTTTTTCTTCATTCCACCCCATGGAGACAATAACTTGAAGAGCCATAGGAAGTTACTGGCTTCCTTAAAGCATTTTCCAACAGTATAGATCTCATGAATCAGATCCTCTGTGCCGATGATGCCATATTTACCAAGAGATCAAGCAATGAAACTGTTATCTGTCAACACAATTCGATAAGCTCATTTACTGACTTCAGATTTGGGTGCCCTCCCACCCCTGCTGCAAGATACGGTTCTACAGTCTTCTGCGTGTTAACATCAAAGCCAAGATCTGGCAAAGTTGAAGAAGCTGCAGCACCTTTCAGACCACTGGGCTCACACACAAGTTGCGAGCTTTTCTTGCCGTCCTAGCCATTCGCATCGCAGTTCTGTACATCTGCCTATATTCCTTGTGATAACGCTTAACTTTTTCATAGATAAGCTTCCTCCTTGCCTTTCAAAGCTTCTTTGGGGCAGACTCTTTCTCAGGAACTTGATCTTCAGCTCTGCAAAATTTCTTCGCTTTTTTAAGGGTTTCTGGCACAGCAGGACCCTTCTTTTTCTTTGACACTTTTTATGGTTCCAGCTAGAAAAAAGGCTACAATTCTCTTAAATTGAAATTCCTTCCTACCAAAGCTTGAAATTTCAAGGCCTAGATGGGCTTCCATTTGCTCTTTGCTAGAACAGAATTCAAAAAATCATACTTAAAATTTTAGACTAAGAATACAGAATACAATAGGTTCTCCAAAAAAGAATATGTGGACCCTATATTTTTTGCCAGTATTTGGACATTTTGTCTTTTTGTGGTTGAGTTTTGAGAGTTTCTTTGTGTATTCTAGATACCAGGCCTTTATCAGATATGTGATAATCTTTTTTCTCCATTCTACAAATATTTTCTCCATTATCTAAGTTGTCTATTCATTTTCTTAATAGTGACTTTCAGAGCACAAGTTTGTAATTTTGATGATGTCAGATTGGTCTGCATTTTCTTTGCTTTAGGTATCGAAGCTAAGAAACCATCAACTGATTCAAGGTCACAGAAACTTCCAAGAGTTTATGGTTTTAGCAATAACATTTAGGTGTTTGATCTGCTGTTTGTTTGTTTGTTTTTCTTTTTTGAGACAAAGTCTCACTCTGTCCCCAGGATTAAAGTGCCATGGCATCAGCCTAGCTCACTGCAGCCTCAAACTCCTGGGTTCAAGCGATCCTTCTTCCTCAGCCTCCCCATATCTGGGACTAAAGGCTCGTACCACCACACCTGGCTAATTTTTCTATTCTTTGTAGAAATGGGGTTTTGCTATGTTGTCTAGGCTTACCCCACAATGATCAACACAGAAAATTAATATGACCAAATAAGGGGTGGGGGTCCTACACACATAAAGTAAACAATCATTTCTGTAGTGGACACCAGCTGGGTATCTTCCAATTCAATGCAACTTTGACATTCTAATTGCACAGATACAGAGCAATTAGAATTCTCATCTACTGTTGGAAGTAAAAGTTGATAAAAACACCTTTACGTCTCTACCTAGAGAAATGAGACTGCCTCTCTCCTTTTGATGCCAAGCACAAGCCCCAGGGTGTTTTCCCTATACTTATGACTGGCCAGCTATAAGTTGGGGTTCCCATAATCCCTTCCTTGAATTTGATCTGCCTGAGTGTCTCATGAAAACTGGGGAAACACATTTACAGGTGTATTATGAAGATTATCATTAATACAAACAATACAGATAAAGAGACACATATGGTGAGGTATGGGGGAGGAGCAGGGAGCAGCCAAGCCCTCCCTGGATGAGCCACCCTCCAGGAACCTCCACATGTTCATTTGTGCAGAAGCTCTCTGAACTGTGTCTTTTTGGGTTTTTATGGAGGCTTCATAACAGGACAACTGATTAAATCATTGACTGTTAGCCATCAACCTTACCTTCAGCCCCTGCCCTCCTGATGAGGTTAGGGGGTGGGGCTGGAAGCCCTACCCCTCTAAACCTGTGTTGGTCTTTTGGGTGACCAGTCCCCATCCCAAAGCTGCCTAGTGGCAATCAAGTCATTAGCACACAAAAGATAGCACTCTGAAGAGTATGAAGATTTTAGTTGTGTGCCAGGGATGAAGACTAAATTACATAAGTATATTTTTGGAGACAATCTCTGTTCCCTCAGGCTAGAGTGCAGTGGCATCACCGTAGCTCACAGCAACCTCAAACTCCTGGGTTCAAGCATGATCCTCCTGCCTCAGCCTCCTGAGTAGCTGGGTAGCAGGCATCCATCACAATGCCCAACTCATTTTCCTAGGTTTTAGTAGAGATAGGGTCTCATTATTACTTAGGCTGGTCTTGAACTCCTGAGTTCAAGGGATCCTCCTGCCTCGACCTCCCAGAGTGCTAGGATTACAGACATGAACCACTGTGCCCAGCAAAGATCAAATACGTATTTTCTACTATCAGAGATAGCTTGTACTTCATGGTGCAGAACTGAAAACCTCCTTATTGTTAGCTCTTTTTTTTTTTAATCTTTCACTCTTTAGCATTATAGGACTATGCAGATTCCTTTGGAGGGTGAGACTCCATTGCCAGAGGTGAAACATCCATATTTTACATAGGACTTTACTCTTAGAGAACTACTTTGTACAGATACCAAGCAATTTTGAATTCATCCCATTTTTTCATTTTTTTTATTTTTTTTTTATTTTTAAAGGTAGTGGCTTGTCACCCCAGGTCGGCCTCAAACTCCTAGGCTCAAGTAATCCTCTCCCCTCAGCTTCCCTTGTAGCTGGGACTAGCTTTATCCCAATTTTTAATATAGAAAATTTAATAAATTGATCCCACTATTCTAATATGTGAAATGCTTTTATTTGATACCTGCCTGTACTTTGTAGCAGCCTTCCTTTCCTCCTCGTCCATCACACCATTTGAAAAACAAGAACAAGGGCCAGGTGCGGTGGCTCACGCCTATAATCCTAGCCCTCTGGGAGGCCGAGGCAGGCGGATTGCTTGAACCCAGGAGTTGAGACCAGCATGTGTAAGAGTGAGACCCTGATTCTAAAAATAGTTGGGCTTTGTGGTAGGTGCCTGTGGTCCAAGCTACTTAGAAGGCTGATGCAAGAGGATCATTTGAGCCCAAGAGTTTGAGGTTGCTGGGAGCTATGATACCACCACTCTACCAAGGATGACAAAGTGAGAGTGTCTCAAAAAAAAGAAAGAACAAAGTTGCAGAACTTACCACACCTAATTTCAAGACTTACAAAGCTACAGTAACCAAGACAATGTGATACTGGTGCTGTTAAAAGAAGGCATTTACTGGGGCGGTGCCTGTGGCTCAAAGGGGTAGGGTGCTGGTCCCACATGCCTGAAGTGGTGGATTCAAACCCAGCCCTAGCCAAAAAGCACACACACACACACAAAAAAAGGCGTTTACTAGCTGGGTGTTATGGCGGGCGCCTGTAGTCCCAGCTACTAGGGAGGCTGAGGCAAGAGAATGGCCTAAGCCCAGGAGTTGGAAGTTGTTGTGAGCTGTGTGACGCCAGGGCACTCTACCGAGGGCAATAAAGTGAGACTCTGTATCTGAAAAAAAAAAAAAAAAAAAAAGGCATTTACAGAAATTAAATGTAACAGAGTTAAATAGGTCACCTTTATGGACAGAAAAGTGGAATTGACATACATAGGGGAAGTGAAGTACAGAAACAGCAACTTAGGTAACAGATGCGCTTTGCCCTATCTGAACGTGGTTTGAATAGTTGGCAACCTGTGATTGGCCAAAACTCAGCTGCTGTGATTGGCTGAGACTGGGCTACTTGGTACAAGAGCAGGTACAGTCAGTCTGTTTACACATCTAAGTAGGTGACAATTCACCATCATGAAGAAATCTTTAGGCCAAATTTAAAAGATGTAAGAAAACAGCTTTAGATTAAACTTAACAGTGCAAAGATAGAGAAATGGATTGCTAGAACAGAACAGTGCCCAAAAATACCCATACATGGGCAATCAGTAGATTTTCAGCAAAGGCAATTGAATAATGAAAGGATAAGCTTTTAAATAAATGATGATGGAGCAATTAGATATCCATATGCAAAAAAAATTGGATATCCATATGAACTTAACACTCATTTTCTACCATATTCAAAAATCTACATTAAGTGGATTATCTAAATGTAAAAACCAAAACGATAAAACTTGTAGATAAACATATAGGAGAAAATCTTAGTAACCCTGGGATTGCCAATGATTTCTTAAATTTAACACAAAAAGCATGAATTATAAAAGAAAACTCAAAATAAGATTGTATCAAAATTTGAAACATTGGCCCTTCAAAAGATATTGTTAGGAAAATGAAACACACCACAGACTGGGAGAAAATGTTTGCAATAGGTATGTTTGACAGAGATGTATGTACAATTCTTTTAAAACTTCTATGCTTGGGCTCGGCGCCTGTAGCTCAGTGGTTATGGTGCCGGCCACATACACTAGGGCTAGCAGGTTCGAGCCCAGCCTGGGCCTGCTAAACAACAATAACAACTGTAACAAAAAAAATAGCCGGGTGTTGTGGCAGGCGCCTGTAGTCCCAGCTACTTGGGAGGCTGAGGCAAGAGAATCACTTTAAACCCAAGAGTCTGAGGTTGCTGTGAGCTGTGACAGCATTACACTCTACTGAGGGCAACATACTAAGACTCTGTCTCAAAATAAATAAATAAAAATAAATAAATAAAATGGGCTCAGCACCCATAGCACAGTGATTATGGCACCAGCCACATACACCGAGGGTGGCGAGTTTGAGCCCAGCCCAGGCCAGCTAAACAACAACAACAACAACAACAAAAAAAAAAAATAGCCAGGCATTATGGCGGGCGCCTGTAGTCCCAGCTACTTGGGCGGCAGAGGCAAGAGAATCGCTTAAGCCCAAGAGTTTGAGGTTGCTGTGAGCTGTGACGCCACAGCACTCTACTGAGGGCAACATAGTGAGGCTCTGTCTCAAAAAAATAAATAAGTGGCTCAGTGAGTAGGGCACTAGCCTCATATACCAAGGGTGGCAGGTTTGAACTCGGCCCCGGCCAAACTGCAACAAAAAAATAGCCAGACGTTATGGGAGGCACCTGCAGTCCCAGCAACTCAGGAGGCTGAGGCAAGAGAATTGCCTAAGCCCAAGAGCTGGAGGTTGCTGTGAGCTGTGACGCTATGGCACTCTACTGAGGGTGATATAGTGAGACTCAGTCTCTAAAAAAAAAAAAAAAAAAAAAAAGGTAAAATATACTAACAATATTATTAACAATTATGTTAAGAATATCAAATGTATGGCCTCATAACCCCAAGTCTACCCAGCTGATGAAAGAGCTCCGTGCCCACCCGAAGCCCCAGGATCATCCCAGAAGTGGGGGAAGTAGGGTCAGTTGTCCATGTGATTTGTGTCCCAAGGAAGAAGTCTTCAAATTTGGAAGTGGAATCTTTTTAAGAGCATAGGTATATTTTGCTTTGAAGAGCTCCAGTGATAAGTCTCTCAGGGATCCAATTATTGATGTTTTAAGTAAGCTTATGTGGAGAGATACCTGCATTCTTTCCATTTCTCTGAGAGCCCAAAATGAAGGGTGGTTGAACAATGTGATGCAGATAATCCACATTCTTTCCTCCAGGGACCATGGGAAATGTAGATCTGATGACCTAAGTCCGTTTCTCTTGTTCCTCTTTCAGGTGGTCATTTCTTTCATCGGAACTCTTTGTCCTCTCGGAGCCTGGTATATGAGAGCGAATTCTCCACCATCGAACCTTCTTTGGAAATGTATGATGAGAACAAAACCTGATTTTTAAAAATGGGTTGTTGGGGGTCATATCTTTTGTGATTTGATTTATGATCACCTTTATTTTGTATTCTTCTGTCAGCGTCTGTTTTGGAAGAATGGCAGAGCTTTCCAAGCACAGGCTGAGGCTCAGGGTTAATTTGCAAAGTTCCCCCATGGGAACTCTGAAGACAGTGTTATTGCCTAAGTGAGCCTTGTGGTAGTGAAAACCCACCCAGTGAGCCTGGCTGTTTCCAGAGAAGTGGTGAGCTTGGGAGTTAAAGTTGATTGCAGACACGTGTCTGACATGCTAGTCTGTCAGGCGGAGTTGAAGTTTTTATAAAATAACTTTTGTGATCTCCACTTACAATGTATACTACAGATGCAGGTGAAGCTTCTCACTGATGCCGAATGCAAGTTGTTGCTCCTTGCCCTGCTCTATATTCTTTTCTGTCTATTATTCTACTTCTTGTTAAAGGGCCTCTTACTAAAAGGAGTTGAGAGAAAGCCTTGTCTTTTGTACCACATCTGAGACTCTGACCACCCCGTTTCCTGCCAGAGCATGGCCACAGGAGATGCAGGCCCCTGGCCGAGATCTGCACGTGAGGATGAGCAAGTGTCCACATCATCAGTCTTCAGCCTCATGTTGAGCTTGACATATGGTGACAAGTGTATATGCCACCACCAGAACACTAAAGGCCCCTCCGTCCCTGAAGCCTGTGGACTTGTCTACTTGGTGACCACTGAGGAGGTGTGTGTATAGGGAGGTGGCACCCAGGAACACGCCCAGCAGTCTAGGCACACTGATCTCAGGGGGCATGGCTAGCAGTTGTCAAAAGAAGAACGATCTTGAATGTTTCATTGAGAACACCAAGCCACCTTCATACTGCAGACACCAGATACACTTTCCCCTGCCAGGTTCATCATCCACTCCAGTCCCCTCACCGGCTTCAGCCTTGGCACGAAGAAGGCACAAGAGCATTGTCTGCCATAAAAGGTGGCCAGTGAGGTGGACATCAGGGACATGTGGGCTCTTCCCACCCACCTGGGATATATCAAGTTAACATGATAAGAAACTTGTTATGTTATGAGTAATCTCAGCATGGAACCATGATGAGCAAGTTTATAAAACAAATCTATTCGTCTTTTTGGGAAAAGGACACACATGGTTGAGTCTGCTTCTCCTTATTAGTATGAGCTATGTAGAGGTGTAAAGGCATGCACAGGCTTGTTGTGAGAACAAAAACTTCTGTCTCCATATGCCCAGGCTTAGATTTGACAGCAAACCAAGCAGACACGTGAATCCCCCACCCTGCTGTTTTTATTGACTGTAGAAAGTAAGTTTGAAATGAACACTTGTCATTTTTCCATGTGCAGCTTCTCCTCTTTAACAGCATCTTTTCTTGTAGCATGTCACAAAAATGCCTCACACACAGGTGTACCCAAAACAAAAACTTTCAGAGAACTGGGATGGTGACAGCCTTTAGCAGTATGCTGCAGAGTGAACAGCAGCATTTTGTTTTTAATAATTCAAACTGGAAGGGTGCAGATTTTTAAGGTCTTAGTAGCTTTTGTTTGTTCTTCCTTTTTTAATAGCCTTTGTATTATAAAAGATATTTTTGATAAGCAGTTTCAAGAGAGCATTGTTCAGAAAACCAGGCTTGCTGCGTTGGGTTCTCAGTGAGAGAATGTGTCCCCAGGAGATTAGAACTCACCAAAAACCAGACCCCAGCACAGCATTTTCTTCTGATTTGTGCAATCTTAGAAAGGAATACACATTAAATTCCACATGAGACAGTTTCTTAACTGAAAAGGAATGAAATTACTTGAGAAGAAATAAATAAGACTCAGGCCCTTAAAATCTATTAATATAATAGTTGAATTTCTGGGAAATCTGGGGCACACATTCACTGTAGAATAAACATGGAGGCATTTCTTACAGGAGAATTTGCTCAGAATAGTGCTCCAGATCCTAGTTTGACACCCTTTTCCTAAGAATCGGGGCCACTTTCCAGCTCAGCTGTAGACTGAGGGACGCTAACTTCACCATCAAGGTCGTGTTCAGGAGTAGAGAGGATGGCATTTTTTTTAACTCAAGTAACAGCCTCTTTACTATGCAGAGGGGGACTCAGGCAGGGAGCAGATGGCCAGGGCTGCTGTGGCATGAGTTTTGTGAGAACACCCTTCTCAACATGGGCACTCCTGTCTCTGAGGAGCTTGGGGAGCAGAGGGCATTGACCATTCCAAGTGAGGTGGGTGCAGGGAGGTGTTTCTTCCTCAGAGAATATCTCAGTTCTTGTAGGTCTTACCACCAGCACTATTGTTAGTCAGGAGATGTATATGACCTCTGATCAGTTTCCTGGGGTCAGGGGTGGGAGACTGTTTGAAGAAAGGAAGAGGCTGAGGAATGAGCTGCTTACACCACAGGCCCTCTGTGCTGCCTCCTCCTGCACCGCCTTTACCCTGCCCCCGACTGCAGGGTGTGGGGTCTGGAATAGCCAGGAGCATCAGCTGGGAATTGAGTTGTGACAGTTAAAATACAAATGCTTAAGCTTTGGTCATTAGTTTTTTGGGGTTGTTTTTTTGAGACGGAGTCTTAGTGTCACCCTCGGTAGAGTACTGTGGCATCACAGTTCACAGCAACCTCCAACTCTTAGGCTTAAGCAATTCTCTTGCCTCACCCTCCCAAGTAACTGGAACTACAGGCACCTGCCACAACACCCAGCTATTTTGTTGTTGTTGCTGTTGTCATTGTTCATCTGGCCCAGGCCAGGCTTGAACCCCTTGGCGTACATGGCTGGCGCCGTAACCACTGTGTTACAGGCACAGAGCCACTTTAGTCATTTTTAATATCCTGAGTGAGGAGCTGCCCCAGGCATAGCCCTCTATCCTTGTCATTTCAGACAGAGGGAAGGGGCAATGGCCAGAAAACAGCCAAGGGCCTCCACTGAGGAGGGCTGGGCTTGGGATCACCAGTGATAGTGGTGAACAGGTCTGGCCCCATGCCTCTGCCCTCCACTCGGGTGCCAAGCTCCATCCTCAGATAGTGAACAACTCCTCTCAAGGTCTGATAAGCCTTGCTTTCCAAGGTATGTTCCATCTTCTGGCTCTATCTCCTAGCTTCTCTGGTGGGCCTCAGGCCTGGCCCTGAGCATGGGTGTGAACTGCTCCTGCCAGCTGCCCACCTGCAGCACAGCCCCAAATGCCCGGGAGTCGGAAAGGTATCAAACAAAAGATTACGGAATTTTACTAACTTGACGTTTCCTATGGGTTTTATTACCTCTTCTCATAATTTTATTACTCTCATACCTAGTCCTTTCATTGAGCTACATTCTAAGTGAAACTGTCATTTTTTTTTTACTTTAAAAAAGTTTTTTTTATTATTTGGGATTCATCGAGGGTACAAAGAATTAGGCTACACTGATGGTGGTTGTTAGGTAAAGTCCTTCTTGTTGTTGTTGTTGTCGTTCTTTTAGAGACAGAGTCTCACTATGTCGTGTGTTAAAGCATGGTGACTGTCCGCAGGTATGATCCTGGCACACTGCACCCTTAGCCTCTTGAGCAGCTGAAACTGGTTTTAATTGAACAATTAGAGTGTTCTCCTGCTGTTAACCTTTGTGATTTAGGCAATGGCTCTGCTATAGGAAAACAAGGAGGTGACATTAATGTCAGTGGTTGACATTAACCACGGTCAGCAACAACATGGTGCTTGACAAGTGGTTGCTGCTCATAAATGTCATGAAACGAAAATACTGAGTTTAGGAAGTAGAATTTAGAAAGAAAAAAAGGAGGATTATAAGTTAATTTTGTCAGCAAACCTTTATTACATTCTCACCTTGTGCCAAAAACATATACTTGAAGTTGAGGTGAGTCCAGTGACCATTAGGACTTTGACTATTCTAGCAAACTTGGCACGTTAACAACCAAGTGGGACGTGAGACCAAATGGAATGAGGATGTGTCAGGAAGAGGAGGATTTACCAGGGCATAACGCTGGGGGAGGGAGCAGCATGGCAGCCACAGAGAAGCATAGGAGAAAGGCCCAGCTGGGTGGGCCAAGTGCCTGGAACCTCACTCCCTAAGCAAGGAGGGCTCACTGTGGGAAGGGCCAGGCCCCAGCCTCTGTCTGGAAAGAAAAAGCACCAAGAGTATGGGGGATCTAGGCACTGAGTGGCCTGGGTGCTGAGGCCCACATAGGGCCAAGGCAGGGGAGACCAAGTCTGGCTGGTGTGGAGAAGAGGGAAGTCTGAGGGAGCAGAAGCCCAGTGTCCAGCCTCAGTGCCGGGTGGGTGCTGGCGGGACCCAAGGAGAGAGAGCCTTTGTGGGGACATATGAGATCTGGGCCAGCAGGTTCTCTGGAGGGGGATGTAGCTCTGGTCTCAAGTGGAGGTTTGGTGAAGAAAGTGGTCAGGGCATGGCCTCTCCTGCATCAGAGATCCTAGGAGCTGTATTTTAATGTGAATGCCACTTAGCCCTACTGATGTATTCTCCACATACTCACAGCCCCTCAGCAGCCCTTAGGTTCTGTCTCCCTCCACTGCCCCACACAGGTATGTGCGTACACAAGCTGGAGGCAGGGTCTCCCAGAGGGGGAGTCCAGGCAGGTGTGGTGTTCCCTTACTTCAGATGAAGGTGGGAGTCAGAGTGGAGCTGGAATTGCTTGATGTGAGAGCAGGGGTTGTGATAAAGCCCTGGGGACACCAACATTTTAAGGTATGGACAGAAGGAGCTACTAAAGGCAGCCAATTTGGAGAATGATTATGAAGTGTAATTTCCCTCCTCAAGAAAGGCAGTCAACTGACTCTCACTTCCTCTCCTATACTCAGTATCACCCAGAAACGGTTTAATGTGATGAAATTCAGCCTTGGCTTCCATGCTAAAGGGGTGTGGGGAGATAACAGTAAGGTGCCCTCATTGCAGAGCTGACTGCTAAGATATCCACAGTTTAAACCAAGTGCCTTCCCTTGCCAGATCCTGTTAAGGGCTGTTAAAAAAGAGGTGTATGGAGTTTTGTCTTTCATTGTAGCCTTGTTGGGAAATCATTCCAAAGCTTTGACACATCCTCTTTTGAGCCTATTAGGAAAAGGATGCATGTTGAGTACATATTCACACAACATCCTTGGATGTGATGAAGGTCCTTGCAGAAGGACTGAGAAAATGCCTCGTATGTTTTAAGTATTATAACATCAAAGAAAGTAGAGAAAGAAGTTGACAGAGGATAAAGTTAAACCCATGTTTGCTGCATGGAACTGTTCTTTCCTACTGTCCTATGAAACAGCAGGAAGAGCAAAGTGTAGAACCCCTGACACTGGGCCTCAGGGAGGGTTTCTATAGCAGAGGCCATGTCCCAACTAGCGGGACTCTGTGTGCCCAGGTCCCACTAGCCTCCTGAGGCCTGCTGAGGGTGGCTCAGGTTGGGTGACAGGAGGCTCTGTGTAGCCATTGAGCTCCCTCCAGGGTGGTGGTAGAGTAGGAAGTTGGCCATCTTTCTTATGGGTATCCTGGAAGATCCAAAAAAAAACGAGCTTTGAAGAAGAGAAGCTGGGGGTGGAGGGGCTCCAGGACACATGGGATAAAAGCAGTCACCTGCATTCTTCTCAGCTGTAACCACCCACTTCAGTGATCTTGGAGGGGAAAGTTCCATCAGCCTCAGCTGCTAAAAGGATGACACTTTCATGCCCAACATTTGGGTTTGATGGTTCCACAAAGACCCTGTGGAGCTATCCAGCCCATCACTTGGGACTCACCTTGGGACGGACTTACCTAGGGTTTCCTCCTGCATTTCACCCTAGGCTCAAGCCATTTTTTCTGTTTTCTTCACTCTCACTTGAAGAAGGAGGAAAATACTTTATAGGAAAAAGGAAACAAACCTTTGAACTTCATGCAACTTGAGTTTTAAACTTTCAGAAGAATGCCACGCTGCTGAGGTGGCTTGGGCCACTGCCTGGGCCTTCCTCCTTCCTCCTGTCAACTCCCCCATGTGCACATGATGCAAAGACAGGCTTCAGGAGGCACAGGCGCAGTTGGGCCTCCTGAAACAGCAAGGCCTGGGACAGCATTGCGATGGCCCAGGGGCAGCTGGAGCCGAGGTGGCACCTTGCTCAGGAGGAAGCGCCTTTGTAAGCCACACATGGTCCTGTGGAAGAGCCAAGGTTGGAGGACATCATTCCACACTTTTCTCTGCCACAGTGCAGCCTCCTGGGTTCCTGGCCCATCACATGAGTGGTTGAAATCCTCCTCTCTCGCTAGTCACTCATCACTGTGGGCAGGCCTTGCAGGGAAGGCTTGTTGATGCCCAGCCAGCCTGAGTTGGCCATAGTCCCTTACCTTCACCTTTTCTATCCACCTTTCTTTACTAGCTCCTGGATATTATAATCGAGAGTTACAAATGATTGTTCTGAATTATTGTTTACAAATTTAACCCAACATAAAGTGAATTCTGATTTGCTTTTGGAATTATCCTTCATCCATAATTAAGTCCAAATGTATTTACACTATGTGATATTACAGGACTCTCCTAATGACTAGGAGGTGCTGAGCCAAGATGTTTTTTTAAAAAATGGGGGGAGTGGTTAGGTCACATATAACATCCATTTCTTTTCCTTCAACTGAGTAAGCTGGTCCTACTGCAGCAAGGCTGCTGACTGCCAGCTGTGCTGTGCAGACCAGGCCACTTGATATAGCCCAGTTCCGGGTCCTGGCACCCTGCTGGACACCCATCCTGAGATGACACCTGCCATCCTGACAGACATGGAGAGAGTGCTCCAATCTGTTCCATTCTCCAAGGCAGGGTAGGCTGGCTTGCTGACAGCTGAAGCAGGGGCTCCCTGGGCTAGTGTTGGGGCTGGAATCTGGCGTCCTAACCTGAGAATGAGAAGCAGGACCTACTCCAGAGTGGCAGTAGCTCTGTGACAAGTGTCACTACAAAAACACAAAAAGATTCCAAGCTAGGAAATGACATTTGGGGGTATGGAGGACACCATCACCTGATAGAGATATCCTGTCACTGTACAAGAGGAGGAGTTGGTCCAAATCCTAAGCCACATGTGTCACAAATGTTTTCACCTTCAGTAGCTTTTATACTCATATAAATATTAAAGTTACCCCTTTCATACTTAGGTCATTTGAAGAGCCCCTCTTACTCTGGGTTCCTCCTAACTATGCACAACATCTCAGAAGATGGCATACAAAACTATTTTTATAACTATAGCACAGGTAATTTGGGACAGGGGAAGTTTTGCATATACCCAAATGTGGCAGATGACTTATCTTCCACCCTGATGGATGAAAGGGAAACTATGCACTTGAATTTTAATTCACCACCGGATAGTTTGTGCCAGAAGGAATACACATCAAATGTTCGAAAATTGAAATTATTAAAAAGCGAAATTGATTATTAGCTCAATTTTGGGGCTGACTGTAGGGAGAGTTACCTTGTCTAGAACACAAAACACCTGCAAGGAGAATGTGAACTGATTTCTGACAATCAGATCTCATCAAGCCTTTGAAATGTTCTGGACAGCACAACTCCTGGGTCCTCCACATGGTTGCTGTAAGTATAATTAAGTTGTGAAATTTTAAGGTATATCTCTATATGCCAATAGTGTATACCTGTATGTGCAAATTTGCTAATATAACCATTTCAATAAAAATCTATTGAAAAAGTTGATTTGGTGGTACTTTTGGTGGGAACATAAGGACCCTTTCAGTTACAAATGACAGAAAACCTAACCAAAACTGACTAAACCCTGTAGTGGCTCCCCAAAGCCAAAATGCCCAAGGATGTGCCTGTCAGATAGGATGTGATTTCATCCTCAAAGACTGACACGGGACACATTTGCCAACTTCCTCTTAGTAAACTGCATTCTCAGGCTCAGGGAGAACAGCTGTTCTACTTTCCCAGGAGAGGCCCCAGAAAGACATCTTCTTGGGCCTGACTGGCTCGTTTGGAGGTATGTGGCCATCACCAGACCAGCCACTGTGACGACAGAGGCACCAACTCCCTCAGCCAGCATGAGCTCCACTTCTGCAGCCCAGGAGTGCATTCAACTTCACCTGAATGACAGGAGCTAAGAGTTCTAAGACATGGTTCCCACAGCAAAAGGATGACAGTGCACAGACCGGAAGTGGGTGCAGAGGGTGAATGCAGTAAATGTCCCAAATATATAGGAAAAACCTAGGGCCACAACAATATGAACCTTAGTCCCACCTTTTCCACATATTAATATGAACTTGGCAAATCATTTCATCTGCCTGGATTTTAGTTTTATCTCTGAAGTAGAGATCATAAAATACCTACCTCATAGGATTGATATGTGGGGATTAGATTTAAAATCATGTTAGAAATAGCTTAACACTATATATCTAGTATCTGAACATACAAAGAACTCTTATAACTCAACAATAACAGATAACCCTGGCTCAGCATCCATAGCACAGTGGTTACAGCACCTGCCACATGCACTGAGGGTGGTGGGTTCAAACTCACCCAGGGCTGCTAAAACAATGACAACAATAACAACAAAATAATAGCCAGGCATGTGACAGGCTCCTGTAATCCCAGCTACTTGGGAGGCTGAGGCAAGAGAATCACTTAAGCTCAAGGGTCTGAGATTGCCGTGACGCCACGGCACTCTATCAAGGGCGACATAACAAGACTCTCAAAAAAATAAAAAAGGCAACCCAATTTTAAAATGGGCAAAGCATATGAATAGATATTTCTTCAAAGAAAATATGGAAATGACCGATAAGCACCTGAAAAGATACTTTACATCGTGGTCACTAGAGAAATATAAATCCAAACCATAGTGAGGTACCACTTCATGCCTTCAAGAAATGACTATTATAGGGTGCAGTGACTCACGCCTGTAATTCTAGCACTCTGGGAGGCTGAGGCAAGCAGATTGCTTGAGCTCAGGAGTTTGAGACCAGCCTGAGCAAGAGCAAGACTCTATCTCTACTAAAAGAAAAACTAGTGAGGTGGTGTGGCGGGTGCCTGTAGTCCCAGGTACTCAAGAGGCAGGGGCAAAGAGGATAGTTTAAGCCCAGGAGTTTGAGGTTGCTGTGAGCTATGATGTCACCACACTTTACTGAGGTCATCAAAATGCAACTGTCTCAAAAAAAAAGAAATGGTTATTATTAAAAAACAGGGAAAATATGGAGAATCTGGAGCTTTCGTACATTGCTGGTGGGAATGTGAAGTGGTATAGCTAGTATGGAGAAGTTTCATGGTTGCCTGAGAAGTTAAATGTAGCTTTACTCTATGACCCAACAATGACTACTCCTAAGGATATGCCCAGGAGAATTAAAAAAAATCTACACAATATCCATGGCAGCCAAAAAGGAGAAATGAACCAAATGTTCATTAACTGGTGAATGAATCAACAAAATGTTGCATATCCATACCATGAAATATTATTCAGCCTTAAAAAGGAATGAAGTACTACATGCTACAATGTAGATGAATCTAGAACACATTTATAGTCAATGAAAGACAACCACACACAAATGGCTTCATATTGCACAATTCCATCTGTATGAAATGTCCAGAATGGGCAAAATCTATACAGCCAGAATTAGACTGGTGGTTGCCAGGCAATGAAGGGGGGGGGGGGGGGAGGTGGTGAGTTAGTCTAAGGGGTAAAGGGGTTCCTTAACATG
>CAUYPK010116411.1:0-22214 GCA_963574355.1 Loris lydekkerianus | reverse complement strand
TTATTTTATTGTTAAATCATAGCTGTGTACATTAGTGCAATCACCTGTACCCATACTAAGATGCACCATAGATCCCGTTTTGTTTTTTACTTCAAAATAAGATATGTGCAGTGTGCATAGGAATTTATTCATAGTTTTTTTTTTTTTTTTTTTTTAAACTATCGTCCGGCCCTCCAACAGTCTGAGGGACAGTGAATTGGCCCCCTGTTTAAAAAGTTTGAAGACCCCTGCTCTAGGATGTAAGGCCTCTGGTGTCCCAACTCCCTGTGGGACATGCATGCAGCGGGTTGTCTGCCTTTTTCTGTCCCAATGCAAAGCCTTCACTTTTTTGTGAGATACCATATGTTGTGATGGTGAGGACTTTAGACTGGAGCTTGGGCTGGTTCTTTCTCTTCAGAGCAGTGGCCCACATCCTGTCTTTCCTTGTGTTCAGGTCCTGAGCTTCCTAAACCTGAAGTCATCTCCCAGCTAGAGCAAGGAGCTGAGCTATGGGTGGCAGAAAGAGGAACCACCCAGGGCCATTGTCCAGGTAAGAATCCACCAAAAGGTGCTGCTTTGGGGTCCTCAAGACCAACCTATTTTCTACAAACACCCAGACTCAGCATAGAGTCATATTCATTGCTATGTACTTTGTTTTTTAAGATATGGTCTTGTTCTGTCACCCAAGCTGGAGTGCAGTGGTGTCATCATAGCTCATTGTAACGTCAAACTTCTGGGCTAGGGCGGCACCTGTGGCTCAGTGGGTAGGGCGCTGGCCCCATATACTGAGGGTGGCGGGTTCGAACTCAGCCCCGGCCAAACTGCAACAAAAAAATAGCCTGGCATTGTGGCAGGCACCTGTAGTCCCAGCTACTGCGGAGGCTAAGGCAAGAGAATCGCCTAAGCTCAGGAGTTGGAGGTTGCTGTGAGCTGTGACGCACAGCACCCTACCGAGGGCAATAAATGAGACTCTGTCTCTTTAAACAAAAACAAAAACCTTCTGGGCTAAAGCGATTCCCTCATCTCAGCCTCCCAGGTAGCTGGGACTGCAGGTGCATGCTACCATGCTTGATTGATTTTTAAATTTTTTTGTAGAGACAGGGTCTTGATATATTGCCCGTGCTGGTTGCAAACTCCTGGTGTGAAGTGATCCTTATGCCTCAGCTTCCTAGAGTGTTGGCATTACAAGTGTGAGTCACAACGCCGAACCAACATGATTACAATGTGATTATAGCGAGTGATCATAACAAAAGGCCCCTCTTCCCAATTGTCCTCCAGCTCTTCCCACAGGCATTATTAGTCTCAGCATTGGACTGTTTTCTTCTAAGAGTTTTATAGGGATCAGTGATACATGGTATTTAATCTCTTTCATAGCATCACCTGTGCTATCTCCTAGCCAGTCACCTGGCTGAGAACCTTGTAGCAGCCATTCCTCTCCTTGCTCTTAGCTTTTTTTCTTTTTTGCAATTTTTGGCCGGGGCTGGGTTTGAACCCACCACCTCCGGCATATGGGGCCAGCACCCTACTCCTTTGAGCCACAGGCACCGCCCTTTAGCAGCCATTCCTGAGTGTCCACCATGTGCTACTGTCTGCACTGTGGATGCAGCAAAGAAAATGACAGATGAGGACAAGCCCTTGCTTATTACTGGGGAAGATGGGGGTCTGAGACATGGATAGCAACACTAGGAGGTGATATGGCTATGAAGAAAATGGTACCTGGGAAGGACGGGGCTCTCATGGACAAGACAGGCAAGGAGGTGTCTTTGAGAATGTGACAGCAAGCTGGGACATGAGGGAAAGGTAGGCAGATATCTTGGGTAAGGACTCTAGGCAGAAGGAGCAGCGTGTACAGAGGGTCCAGGAAGAGTCAGGGGCTGTACTGGAGGAAGCATGGGGAGGTTGGTGGGGAGCAGAGTGAGCAGGGGCCGGGAGGTCAGGGAGGGGTGTTGAGACTATCACCAGAAGTGACATGGAGGGCAAGTGTAGCAGCGACCAAGCTGACTTGTAGGGAGCACGTGGGTCTGTTTGGCTCTTTAATACCTTTATTGAGATAGGATTCAGATACCATATAACTCACCCATTTTATTCATTTCAGTGGTTTTGAATATATTCTGTATTTATAGACTATGTCCTTCACCATTGTCTAATTCCAGAATATTTCATCACTATCTTAGTAATTTTGGGCTACCATAACAAAATACTTCAGCCTGGGTGGCTAAAACAACAGACATTTATTTCTTACAGTTCTGTAGGGCTGGAAGTCCAAAGCCAACGTGCCAGCTGATTGAATTTTTGATAAGGGCCCCTTCCTTGTCTGCAGAAGGCCTTGTCACTGTGCCCTCACTTGGCAGAGGGAGGAAGCAAGCTCTCTGGTGTCTCTTTTGAGGGCACTGATGTCATTTACAAAGGATCTGCAACTCAAGACTTAATCACCTCCCCATGGAGAGTCTCCATCTCTAAGACTTTCACATTGGGGGTTAAGAATTTCAACATGAATTTTAAGAGAATTTAAACATTCAGTCCATAGTAGTCACCCCAAACGTTGCCCATTTGCAGTTGCTCCCTATCTTCCTTAGCTCTGGCACTCACTAATCTACTTCTGCTATATATTTGCCTGTTCTGGACAGTTGATATAAATCGTGTCTTACAATTTGTGACCTTTGTGTCTGACTTACTTCACTTAGCATAATGTTCGTAAGGCTCATCTATGTTGCAGCATGTGTCAGTACTTTGTTCCTTTTAATGGCTAAATAGTATTTCATTGTATGGATAGACCGCATCTTATTTATCCATTCATCTGTTGACCAGCATTGGAGTTGTTTCTACTTTTTGGCCATGTGAATAGTGATGTCGTGAACATTCATATACAATTTTTTGTATGAGCCAACTTGTATTTTATAAGAATCTTCTAAGTGCTGTGTATGGAGTTAAATTTAGGGACCACAGCTGAGTCCCTCCAGTGTTCCCTGAGACAGATATTCTTGGCACCTACAACCTATCAGGCTGCAGGTACTGGCTGTGGACACTCTGGTGAAATGGACCCTGAAAGAATGAGTATATGTCATGGCAGGACTGGAGCTCAAGAGAAAAGGGGGAGATCAGGGAAGCCTGGCCCACAATGAAGTCCATGTCCTAATCCCCAGACCTGGTCACTGTGGGTTATGGGGTGGACCCAGTGCAGTTGTGAGAGTCATAAAATGGAGGCAAGAAGGTCAATTAGAAAAGAAGCTATGATAGCAGAAGCAGAGATCTCTGAAAGAGGGATTTGAATATGGCACACTGCTAGCTCTGGAGATGAAGAAATGCACCCAGGAATGCAGACAGCCTCTGAAACTGGAAGAGGCAAGGAAACATTTTCTCCTAGAGCCTGCAGGAGAAACCAGCCCTGCCAACACTTCTGCTTTCTTAGACCTGTAATAAACCTGTGTTTTAAGGTGCTAATTTTTTTTTTTAATTGAGACAGAGACTGACTTTGTCACCCTCTATAGAGTGCTATGGTGTCATAGCTCACAGCAACCTCAAACTCTTGGGCTCAAGCAATTCTCTTGCCTCGGCCTCCCTAGTAGCTGGGACTACAGGCACCCACTACAATGCCCAGCTATATATTTTTTTTGGTTTAGCAGGCCCGTCCTGGGTTCAAACCCACCAGTCCCGGTGCATGTGGCCAGTACCCTAACCACTGAACTATGGGGTGCCTAAGGTGCTAAATTTGTGGTAAGTTGTTACAACAGGAAACTAGTACAGCTTCACATCTTGCCAGAACCTCGCCCACAGCAGGTACTCAATATTTGTGGATGTGTTTGAAGACAGGGCACTTGGTGTCAAAAGAGGAGGGGTGGGCAGGGTGGCTCTTGCCTGTAATCCTAGCACTCTGGGAGGCCAAGGTAATCCTAGCACTCTGGGAGGCCAAGGTAATCCTAGCACTCTGGGATTGCCTGAGCTCAGGAGTTTAAGACCAGCCTGAGCCAAGAGCGAGACCCATCTCTACTAAAAATAGAAAGACTAGGCTTGGCGCTTGTAGCTTAGCAGCTAGGGCGCCACCCACATACATCAGAGCTGGTGGGTTTGAATCCAGCCCTGGCCTGCCAAACTACAATGACAACTACAACCAAAAAATAGCCAGGCATTGTGACAGGAGCCTGTAGTCCCAGCTACTTGGGAGGCCGAGGCAAAAGCCCAGGAGTTGGAGGTTGCTGTGAACTGTGCTGCCACAGCACTCTACCCAGGGCAACAGTTTGAGGCTCTGTCTCGAGAAAAAACACTCGGCTCGGCGCCGAGCTACTTGGGAAGCTAAGGCAAGAGAATCGCTTAAGCCCAAGAGATTAAGGTTGCTGTGAGCTCTGATACCAGGGCACTCTACCCAGGGCAACAAAGTGTGACTCTGTCTCAAAAAAAAAAAAAAAGAATTGAAAGACTATCTGGGCATTGTGGTAGACACCTATAGTCTCAGCTACTCGGGAGCCTAAGGCAGAAAGATTGCTTCAGCTCAGGAGTTTGAGGTTGCCGTGAGCTATGACACATGGTCCTCTACCCAAGGTGACAGAGTGAAACTCTGTCTCAAAAAAAAAAAAAAGATTCCAAGAAAGCATGGTGGGGGGTGGGAGGGAGAGAATCAGGGGACTTGCCAATACAGGTTGGTAGGACCCTAACTGAGTAGCATGAGGTATTGGAGGCCTGTCCTCGTTGCTTGTTTTTTCCCCCAACCTCTGAGAACTGCTTGGTTTTCTTTTAGGCTGGGACCCTAGACGGGAAGACCAAGCATCACTCAAGGAGCAGGGCCTTCCTGAAGAGGAGACAACTGGTCTCTCCATGTTAAGGGAAGACTGGGAATCTGAGGACGGCCTGGGCCAGGCACTCAAGAAGGACCAAAATAACTTGAAGCAATTGGAATTTGTCCTCAAAGAAGCACCAATTCAAGATCCAGGCTATGAAACTCTCAGATTTGGGGAAAGCTATGTGGTGAGTTCAAACCCAAATCCATTCCCAGAGAGTTCTAGGAAAGACTGTTTCCCTATTTATGACTCACAGGTTGCAAACTCAGAACATAACTCGAGCTTATTCAGTCAGCAGACAGTGTCCCCAGGAAAACAGGCCCATGAAAATGGTGATTGTCTCAGAGCTTCTAGTCAGGCTGTTCCCATTACAGAACTTGCAAGAAGTCAGGTACAAGATAAACCCTACAAATGTACTGACTGTGGGAAGTCATTTAACCATAATGCACACCTCACAGTGCACAAGAGGATTCATACAGGAGAGAGACCTTATATGTGCAAAGAGTGTGGGAAAGCCTTCAGCCAGAACTCTTCCCTCGTTCAACACGAGAGAATCCACACAGGAGACAAGCCCTACAAGTGTGCAGAATGTGGGAAATCTTTCTGCCACAGCACACACCTTACTGTCCATCGGCGGATTCACACAGGGGAGAAACCCTATGAGTGTCAAGACTGTGGGCGGGCCTTTAACCAGAATTCATCCCTGGGCCGGCACAAGAGGACACATACCGGAGAAAAGCCGTACACCTGCAGTGTTTGTGGAAAATCCTTCTCTCGGACCACTTGCCTTTTCCTGCACCTGAGAACTCACACTGAAGAGAGACCCTATGAATGCAACCACTGTGGGAAGGGCTTCAGGCACAGCTCGTCCCTGGCCCAGCATCAGCGAAAACATGCTGGCGAGAAGCCCTTCGAGTGCCGCCAAAGGCTGATCTTTGAGCAGACACCAACTTTAACAAAGCATGAATGGGTAGAACCTCTCACCTGCAACACACCTTTGAGTCAAGATGAGAGGACTCGCCAAAATGACAGGCCCTTTAAATGTAATCAGTGTGGGAAGTGTTTCATCCAGAGCTCTCACCTCATCCGACATCAGATAACTCACACTAGAGAGGAGGGGCCCCGTGGGCGTAACCACCGGCATGAACAGTCCTTTGGCCGTAGCTCACACATTGTCCGGCGTCAGCACTCAAATTCGAGGGAGAACTCTGCAGGTGGGGCAAAGGCAAGACAGCCAGAAAATGGGGCTCTGGCCTTGTTTGACATTCATGAAATCATGCAAGAGAAAAATCCTGTGCATGTTATTGGGGTGGAAGAGCCATCTCTGGGTGCTTCCATGTTAATTGACATCAGAGAATCCACATAGGAGACAAACTGCAGATGACTTTTAATCACAGGTACAAAAGTGTGGTAAGTCCACATAGTATAATCATGGACAAAGGAGCTAGTAGTAGAAATATTGTTGATGACAAAGTTGACTTTCTGTAGAAACGGGTGCTTCTCAGACACCTGAGATTGATGGTTCCCAAATCTATAAAACTTAGTACATCCTTGAACTATACTTTGTAACATTCTTTCTGTTGACTCTAAAATGTGTTAACAGGTAATAAAACCTACTCACATGGGTAATGTCAAAAAATCGTTATACAGCCTGCTTTGTAAAGGATAATTAAAGTTAATTTATAGTAATGTAATAGAGCAATGGGTGCTAAGTCTGTGCAGTATCTCCCTTGTCATTGTGTGGGCCCAGTTACACCAGAAAACCTGGGGTGATAGTTTGTTGCTTATGAATTTGTACAGGATATGGTGTTGGCTAGGAAATACTGTGATAGACATGGTTGTATGAGATATAATTTTCCAAAGTAGTGACTATTGGAAAAGTTTTGAACAAAACAAAATGCCATTGCATTTCTGGAAAGTTCTGTATAAATTCCAAGCATGTAGCAATTAATTTGTGTTTACGTGTGAAAGTGATTTCCTGTACTGCAGACAGATGGTTTCACACCTGTGTCCATGGTCCCCTGGGGCCAGCTCTGTGCTTCATAGTCATTGCAATGTTGTTCGCTCTGGCCCTCATTTCAACCACACACACCTTCAAATTATGTGACATAGAAGCCCAGTAAAATTTTACCACATTTCATGGGGATTGAGGGCATTGTCACAAATCCTTTTGAAAGCTACTGCCTTAGAATAAGCCTGAGTTTCTCAGTTGGGTAGCTTTTGCCCCCAGAAGACATTTAGTGATTTCTGGAGACTTTTTCTATTTGCAGTGATGGAAGAAGGGTGCCATGTACATCTAGTGGTTAGAGGCCAGCGGAGGCTGCTCAGCATCATACAGTGCCCAGGACGACTACTCAGGAAAGAATTTTCTAGCGCCAAAAGTTGATAGTACCAAGGTGGAGAAACCCTGGTATAAGCACAGCCCAGTAATATAACTGACATTTGTTAAACTCTGAGAATTGATTAATTGGGGCTATACTAACTATCATAAGTTTGATTTTAACCAATTATGTCATCAGCTAGTTTATATACAATGTATTTTTTAATTAATCTTGCACCATTTTGTAGCATTCATAATAGGGAGAAAAGAAGAGAATCACTTATTTTTCTGAATAATCTTTTAGCATTTGTTGTGGACATTTGAAAACATGAATAATGTATTTTCACTGCTATCACTACCCCTCTTGCCACTGGATTATTTTCACATCAGTCCCAGAAATCATATTATTTTGTCCATATTTCTGAGTATATCTCTAAAGGGCAGGACTTTGAATATACGTACACGTATGTGTGTGTGTGTGTATGTATGTATGAATATATATGTTGGTCCATGGGGACAAAACCATTTTTATAATCATACTAACCCATCATTTGCCTTTTTTGTTGTTCATTAGTTGGAAAACAGTGGGTTAGAACTGCCATGGCTGAGTTCCAGTCAGGGCCCCAAGGTTCTTTGTATTTTTTTCTACTGGGCACTGCAGCTAAGAAAAAAAAATGCTCATTTCACTAAGTGGTCTATGATGAAACAGGAAAAATTATTAATTTTATTAATATTAAATCTCAAGTAGAACTATATTATCATCACATATCAAATATCTAGTATTCAGTTGTTCCTGGTTGTTTCATAAATTTTGTTTTCTATTTGTTTTGTTATTTCAACAAGTAAAAGACTAAAAAGGAATGTGAAAAAGATTTAAGAAAGACAAGTAACTGCATTTGGTTACTTGTCTTTCTTAAATCTTTTTCACATTCCTTTTTAGTCTTTTACTTGTTGAAATAAATAAAAAAAGAATAACCTAAATTTTGTCCCCACCTTGCACGCACCCATCACATCCTGTTGAGGGGCCTCATGAGGCTGTGTGACTCTGCTGGATTCTGGCTATTCTCAGAGTTCATCTCCCTCACCTTGCTTGCGGCCTCTTTGGAGGACCACTGAAGACCTTTCTGTCAGCTCTCAGTGACAGAAAACATAAAAACATATTTTTATACAAAACAGCATTTTTTTTTTTTTTTTTGAGACAGAGCCTCAAGCTGTCACCCTGGGTAGAGTCACCCTGTCACCCTCACAGCAACCTCCAACTCCTGGGATCAAGCAAGTCTCCTGCCTCAGCCTCCCAAGTAGCTGGGACTACAGGCGCCCACCACAAAGCCCAACTGTTCTTTTGTTGAGTTTGGCTGGGGTGGGTTTGAACCCACCACCCTCTGTATATGGGGCCAGCGCCCTGCTCACTGACCACAAGCATTGTCACCCCCCCTTTTTTTTTTTTTTGAGACAGAGTCTTAAGCTGTCGCCCTGGGTAGAGCACTGTGGCATTATTGCTCACAGCAACCTCAAACTCTTGGGCTTAAGCGATCCTCTTGCCTCAGCCTCCCAAGTAGCTGGGACTACAGGCGCCTGCCACAATGCCTGGCTATTTTTTGGTTATAGTTGTCTTCATTGTTTGGCAGGCCTAGGCTGGATTCGAACTCGCCAACTCCGGTATGTGGCTAGTGCCTTAGCTGCTTGAGCTACACGCACCGAGCCCAAAGCAGGATAAATCTAACATGACCATTTTATATTCGTAGTGGGAAGCTTCACTTTCATTATCATATTGCTTTCCTCCAGGTTTTCTCCTGAGGAAAACAAGGGTTTCTGACCTTTGTCTATGCTCTTCTTGACACAGAAAGAACACGTCACATCAAGGTGTTGGTCTTTACTGTCTCATAGCACAAGGAATGTAGAAACCAAGGATTTAAATCTGTCTACTTTGTAACTTAAAATGAAACAAAGCATGGACTGTCCAGAAACTCTAACCCCAATCAGAAGCCCCTGGTACATGCCCACATATGTCAGAGGTTAAGGCTGAATCATGGGAAAACCCGTGATAACAAGGTGGCTGGGCTTTCTAACCTCTGACAGGGACAGGAGAGAAAGGTATTGGGAAGTGGGTGACCAGTAGGCAATGGCAGCGTCTGCCATCTTTCTTATTCAGTCTCTTGGAAGAACCACCTGTGCTCCCCACTTCCTGTGTCCCAGCCTGTCTTTGCAACTAGAAGCAAAATAACACCTACTTAGTCCATTTTATATAGAACTGAGGAGCCCCCAGAGAGGACAACACCCCAAGCCCTCCACACAGAGAAACAATGGTATGGCCCCTCCCAACATTCCTCACAGGCTTTTATCGAAGTCAGGCATGGGAAAATATAGCACAGAGGAAAGCTTCAACCAAGTTAGAAAATAAGGAATTTGTCTTTAGCTGCATGATTGAACTCTTAACATATTCTGTCTATTGCACTTATGTTTTGCCTTTTTCTTATCATTGTTAGTATATGACTTAGGGTTGGGATAGTATGCTGAGTCTAGCACATATTGTTTTTAGTACTCATGGCCAGCAGTGATGCTTGCCTTTTTCCCAGATCACTCTGTCCCTGGTGCCTAGCACTTTTAACCCTATACTCTATCCCACACCAACTCACAGAGGGACCACAGGCATGTGCTGCCACCTCCTGGCATTGTCTGTCTTCATCTTCAGGATTGTCAGGCCTGCTGATCACTTTGCAAGACTCCACCCCTTGCATTCTGGGAATCCTTCAGCTCTTCAGGGAATTCTCATCCTTCCCTCACCCTTCCTAAATGCTGAGGACCTTGGGCCCATATTGTGCTCTGTGCCCACCCCAGGTGTCAGCTACATCTCTGGCTTTCTACTATTCACTCCCAAGTCAATGGTACTTAGGACTTCTGAGCTTCAGGCCCAGACTGTCTGCTTCTGGACACCTCCCTCCCTAGATGTGCCATAAGCTTTCCCAACCAGGCTGTCTGAGACAGAACTCTCATTACCCTGTCCAGACCAGTGTCCCTTCTTTCAGGCCCTTTCATGGGGGTGGGTGCCACCTGCCATCCCGTCACCAACGCCAAAAAATTACTTCCTTGGTCTTTCCCTTTCCTGACTCCAGGGGTAATCAGATTTTGCCATGGAAACATCTAAGATCTGGTCACTTCCTCTTATCCCACTGCCACCACCCTAAGTGAGGAAGTGACATTCTACTAAGGGGCCCAGCTAGGATGTGAGCCAGATGGCCTGAGATCAGAGGCCTACTTTTGACCATTCTCTTCTGCCCCACCAGCAGTGTGGGGTGCAGGAATGCGCCTCTTTTCTGGGAAAGGAGGCCTAGCAATAACATCATGGTCCTAGACAGCTCTGGAAGCTAGACCTGTGATTGCTTCATTCCTTCCACTTTGGCCCCAAAAATGACAAATCCTGAAGGGATCATCATGTTTTGACACTTTTTTTTTCCCTCAGCCTCCCAAGTAGCTGGGACTGTAAGTGCCTGCCACAACGCCCAGCTATTTTTTTGTTGTTGCAGTTTGGCTGGGGCCGGTTCGAACCTGCCACCCTCGGTATATGGGACCGGCACCTACTCACTAAGCCACAGGCACCGCCCCTATGTTTTGATATCCACTAGGTAAACTGGAGTGAAACATTAAGTAGAAGGAAAAAGTGGTGGCAATCTGTGTATTTTCCATTTCTCATTTCAATTCACATTTTCTAGGTATGATATCCCTACTGATTTCCTTGTAGAGGTTTTAAAACAGTAAGAAACTACTCAGGGAAAATTACTGTAACTAAGGAAAATACATAGTTTTTTGTGTTTAAAAAAGTAAGTTTGTTGTAGCAAAACATAGAAAATGCACAAAAGTAAAATAAAGCATGAAAACTTATGTAAAACTTGATTCTTCATACTTCAGCCATTCATAGATGGCCATTACCATTAAGATTTTGCTAATTTTTAAGACCAGGTATGGTGGCTCACACCTGTAATCCTAACACTCTGGGAGGCTGAGGCTGGTGGATCACCTGAGCTCAGGAGTTTGAGAACAGTCTGAGCAAGAGCAAGACCCTCTCTCTAAAAATAGCTGGGTGTTGTGGCGGGTGCCTATAGTTTCAGCTATTTGGGAGGCTGAGGCAAGAGGATCGCTTGAGCCCAAGATTCTGAGGTTGATGTGAGCTATGACTGATACCACAGCACCCTATGGAGGGCAACAAAGTGAAACTCTTGTCTCAAAAAAAAAAAAAAAAAAGGATTTTGCTAATTTTCCTTACAACTTTTTTTGAAATATATGTGTGTATACACACTCATGTGTGCACTAAATCTTATAAACACGTAGGCATATATGTGTGTGTAGTTACCTTGCATTTAGAAATTTGGAATCCCTTCTAGTTCTCTTGTACATTGTGCTTCTTCCTATCTTTTAAGGATTTTCTCAGTGAATTTCATATAGCTTTTTAAATTTCATGAGGATTATAACAGAGTACTCTCTACCTAGTACTTTACTAGCCTTGAGCTTTCTCAAAGGGGATGCAGTGGGGACAGGAGAGTCCTATACAATTCCAGTGAGAGTTTAAATTGATAAAATTTCTGTGGAGGGTAGTTTATCATTTGCTATCTAAATTACAAATAAATATTTGTCTCAGGAGACCTGAGACAGACCTGAGTTCATCTGGGAACAAACCCTACAGCTATATTTGTATGTGTGCAGTTTGTACTTGGCTTTTATTGTGCTTTTGATTTTAAAAATAAAAATGGGGAACTGGCTAAATAATTTGTGGTGGAATGGAGATCACAGCCTTAAAAATGGAGATTGTCTTTATATACAGGTTAAGTATTCCTTATTTGAAATGCTTGAGACCAGAAGTGTTTTGGATTTCATAATTTTGGATTATGCGATGCTCATTTGTACTTATGTGAGAAAAAGCGCCAAAATATATTAAACGGGGGGGGGGGGGAGGGAAGCAAGGTGTGACTGTTTAGTATGTTTCTATTTGTGTAAAGAGGAAATATTTGCTTATATATACACACACATAATCTCTGAAAGGGTAAAAAGCATACTGGTTGCCCTTGGGGAGGAGAACGGGGACAGTGCTGAGGAATAGTTTTTATGCTATATTCCTTCATATTTTTGGAATTTTGAAGCATGTAAAAGTATTACCAATTCAAAAATAAATTTAAATTAAACAAATCTCAACTCTTTCAAATTAAAGTAAGTTTGATAATTTGTTTCATTGTTTCCTATCTGCATATCCCTATAAGAATGGCCACATGATGGTGGCTCACCCTACAATCCTAGCACTCTGGGAGGCCGAGGCTGGTGGATTGCCTGATTCATGGGTTCAAGACTAGCCTGAGCAAAAGCGTGACCCCATCTCTGAAAAATGGCCAGGCATTGTGGCAGGCATCTGTAGTCCCAGCTACTTGGGAAGCTGGGGCAAGAGAACCACTGGAGCCCAAGAATTTGAGGTTGCTGTGAGCTATGACGCCAGGGCACGCTACCCAAGGGGACAAAGTGAGACTTGGTCTCCAAAAAGAAGAAGAATGTCCACATGAGCTGAGATTGCATCTTGATCATACCTGTTTTATTTATGCTCATGTGTGTATGTACTTAGTAAATGGAACTGGCTGAGTGTAAATAGCTTGAATTCCTTGATGATACCAAAGATGTAGATTAGATAAAGTATCCTGGAAAGTGGTTATAGTGTGCACATAAATTTTCAAATTACCTGAATAAATTCCTTATATCAGACATCCCAAATTAGAAGAACCGCCTACATACAACTTGTGGCTACAGCCAAGGTCTCCATTACGAATGGTATTTCTACATGTTTACCAAAGCATTCAAGTTGTTTCTGTTGTGGGTAGCTGGGACAAAATCTGTATCCAATCTGAAATGCAGTCTTCCATGAAATGCAGTCTCCCATAGATTCCTTGTAAGAAGATCCAATGTTAATATCTTATAGAATGCACTGTCCAATATGGTAGCCACTTATAACTATTTGGATGCAATTTAAATTAATTAAAATTAATTGTGAGATTCAGTTTTTCATTCATTAGACACATTTCAACTTTTTACTAGTTACAAGACATTCCTCCTTTAGATTATCTGACTGTAGTGGGAGTAGGGGAATGGTGACCCCAGTCAGCTTGTACATTTAGACTCTTCCCCACCAGGTCACACAAGCCTGCTGCATATGGATGGAATTTACTTTTCTTTTCCTTTTTTTTTGAGACAGTCTTACTTAGTTGCCCTCGGTAGAATGCTGTGACATCATAGCTCGCAGCAACCTCAAACTTTTGGGCTCAAGTGATCCTCTTGCCTCAACCTCCCAAGTAGCTGGGACTGCAGGGGTCCATCACAAAGCCCAGCTTTTTTTTTTTTTTTTTTTTAAGAGATAGGGTCTTCGGTGGCACCTGTAGCTCAGTGGGTAGGGCGCTGGCCCAAACACCAAGGCTGGCGGGTTCCAACCCAGCCCAGCCCAGCTAAAACAACAACAACAACAACAACAAAAAGCCAGGCATTGTGGTGGGCGCCTGTAGTCCCAGCTACTTAGGAGGCTGAGGCAAGAGAATCGCTTGAGCTGGGGAGTTGGAGGTTCCTGTGAGCTGTGATGCCACAGCACTCTACTGAGGGCGACAAAGTGAAAATCTGTCTCTAAAAAAAACAAATGTTAATGAAGGAAGAAATATAGGGTCAGTGGACGAGAGCAGGTGTGTAAAATCAATCTGATTGTTTTATACTCTGTACAGAAAAATCTACATTGGGTACATGAACAATGTCCAGATCACTTTATTTATCTTTGACACAGAGTCTCACTATTACCTGGGTAGGTGACGTCATAGCTCACAGCAACCTCAAACAGGGCTGAACCAGTTCCTCATGCTTATAATCCTAGCCCTCTGGGAGGTGGAGGCAGGTGGATTGCCTGAGCTCACAGGTTCGAGACCAACCTGAGCAAGTGCAAGACTTCATCTCTAAAAAATAGCAAGGCATTGTGACGGATGCCTGTGAGATGCGTGCCAGCTGCCTCATCACCCCCATAAGATGGATACCACCTGACACCAACTTGCACCAGGGGACTGTGTAGGATAAAAGATGAAAGGACAAAAGATGAGAATACCATAACTTTGAAATGATGACAGGCACCATTACTCTTGGATCAGTCCAGATCGGGCCAGAACAGACATGGGCAAGTACTGTCATAATAAAAGTTAACAAGTTAAGTGCTAGGACAAATTGTTTTACTTATTCGCTAATTGCCAGACCTGCTAGATCTGACCTTTATGTTACCTATCTGCTAATCCACTAAATTGCAGTTTGCTTCTGTAAAAGGGGTCATCATGACCCCATGCTTGCTTTTTGCTTCTTTTGCCCACTTTCTTTTTGCTTCTTTTGCTAACTTTCAGCTCACCTGTTTGTCCCTTTGCCAACTTTCAGACTATAAAAACTCCAACTTCAGACCCCTTAATGCTTTCTCAGTTAGTCTGCCTTAGACTTTGCTGAGACAGCCCCGCGGTTAATAAAAGACTCCTTTTCGAACTTCTAATTTGAGTCGGTGGTCCTTATCTCACCCTATAACACCTGTAGTCCCAGCTACTCAGGAGGCTGAGACAAGGAATCACTTAAACCCAAGAGTTTGAGGTTGCTATGAGCTATGATGCATGGCACTCTTCTGAGGGCTACAAAGTGAAACTGTCTCAAAATAAAAAACAGCTACAGAAGATCCATTCTAGATTGAAGCCAACTCAATTTATGCTTAAAAAAAAAAAAAAAGATAAAAGCTACTTAGAGATGTTACTGAGGTAACTGAGAAAATAAGCGTATGGACTGGATTAGGTTTCAACATCCTTTCTTGGTTGGGTGGGAGAATATACATGTTCTCAGGAGACATCTACTGAGCGATATACAAGGTGCAGGATACATAACGAACTTCCAACTGTGTACTTTTTTCCCCCACATAATTTGTTAGTCGTTTATATATCAAGAGAAACTCCTCCTCAGCACTCATATTCATAGTTCAGGAACATAGGTCAGTGACAAACATCTATGTAAATCAGCCCATAGAAATTCTTTATATTCTCAAATCACTTTGCACTCTTTAAGATACCAGCCTTCCTCATCTCAGAATCCTCATACTACTGAAATTTCTCTCTTCAGTAGGTTCTTGGTTTCGGCGATTCGAGGAATGAACCCATGGACCACAGATCAGTGGTAAGATAAGGTTTTATTAGTGGGTGGCGCCTGTGGCTCAGTGGGTAGGGCACTGGCCCCATATACCCAGCTGGGTTCAAACCCAGCCCCGGCCAAACTGCAACAAAAAAATAGCCAGGCGTTGTGGCAGGTGCCTGTAGTCCCAGCTACTTGGGAGGCTGAGGCAAGAGAATCGCCTAAGCCCAGGAATTAGAGGTTGCTGTGAGCTGTGTGATGCCATGGCACTCTACTGAGGGCAATAAAATGAAACTGTCTCTACAAAAAAAAAAAAAAAAAATAAGGAATACTGAAGTAAAAAACACCAGAGCTTCTAGCAGGGGGAAAGATCAAATGGGGAGTGTAGATGTAGGCTCTTTATCTAGGGGTATTTGGCAGATGGAAACACGGTTTAATGAGTGTTATTAACAAACCAATGAATGCAGCTCAGGGCATTCCCTTCATGAAATCACCCAGACATAGGAAAACTGGGGTCTCCAGTCCAGCCTTCAATGGGGGTAACCTGTATTGAGCTGGTGGGCACGTAGCATACCAGCTCCCAACCCCTTCTCCACACTAAGGAGGAAGTAAGAAAATAAGAGATCTGAGGTAATGGGGCAAGGATTAGAAAACAGGATGAGGCTGCCACAGTGGCCTACTAACCATATAGTTCTTGTTTTTAAAAATATTTTTGGTAAGCTAGCTGAAAACCCGGTACCTTGCTTTTGCTTGCTCGCCAAAAGCTATTTTTACCTAAATATGTTAACCTATATAAACTCTGTCCTAAGGCTGGAAGCCGCTGCCCCTTCTAATCTCATTCAGGGGTAGCTGGCTGGCCAGTCTTAACAAATAAAAAGACAGTCCTAATTGGCACATTTAATCTGTCTGGTGGTCTTATCTCGCACACCATAACAGTATCACTCATAGAATCATAATTTCTGTAAAAATGCGCATAGCCTTTCTTGGTTCAGCCACAGCAAATTTATAGAAAGCTGAGACCCACCCTCCACCTCCCAGCCACACACACAGCCAGCGTGCCCACAGCAGGGAGCCGCAGGCGCAGCGCAGCCAAGGTTCTATCACTGGACATCAGCAGGCCGCAGCCCACTGCGCACAGGAAAGACAGGACCTCAAGGGAAATTAACAGAACACCCAAACCTGCGCACGTCGCTTGGCTGAGTTTCCCTCCCGGCGGCCCCCAAGCCCGAGCGCCGCCGCCCTGCGTACTCCATTTCCCAGAAGGCCGTTCACCCTGGGCCGGGTGCAGGAACGTGGTGCGCAGGGCCTTCTGGGAGGCTGTCTTGGGCAGACGCCGATGCCAGGCGGAAGTTTGCGCACCACCGCTGGGCGCGTGGGTTGTTGAACCTGTTTGGCTCTGAGGCAGCTGCGGCAGTGCTAAGTCCGCGGTGCTGGTGGGAAATTCTGATGGAGCAGCGAGCGTAACTGTTAGGAACAGGGAGTCATCTATGGCCGAGTGTGCACTCAGTGTTTGGAGTGGGCGGTTAGGGCCTGGCAGGGGAAAGCGGACCGGGGGTCGCCAGGCCATGGGGGCGGGGAGAGGAGACGGGTACATGTCCGCTTGCAAGGCGCAACCTCAGGCGGTGTGGAGCAAGGATTACCGGGCATGCGTCGGTGTGTGGGGGGCGTGCGGGTGGGGAGAGTGTGTCCGTGTTGACACCAACTGTGTGTAGGTGTGACACCAGTTGGGAGTGTGCCTCACTCCCCTTGCCTGTCATTCCTCGGTCGCTCCTTCCCCGCCCCTGGCAATCCCTGATCTGCTTTGAGGGTGTAGATTTGCCTATTTTGGACTCTTTTTTTTTTTTTACAGTTTATGGCGGGGGCTTGGTTTGAACCTACCACCACCTGCTTATGGGGCCGGCGCTCTACTCCTTTGAGCCAGAGGCGCCGCCTGGACTCTTCTTACTATTGTGGAAAACGAGACCCAACTGAGAGAAGGAATACCCAAACACCATATTTAAGAGGAAAAAAGCTTTTATTCAACTGGTGGTGCAAACTGCATAGAAGAATTCAAAATGGCCATGCTCCCTGGCTGACTTGGTCTTTCCCTTTTTATCTCTGGTCAAAAAGTTCCAACCCATGGGTACCTTTCTCATTGGTCAGTTTGAATCAAGTGTGAGAAGCTGTTCCATCCCTCACAGAAGGATAGGATTTCACAGAAGTGGAAATTTCCAGATCCCAGGGAGTGAAGTCTACAAATTCTTAAGAACGGAATCACCATGGAGAGGACCCTGCAGCTGTATCCTTGGAGTCTTCTTGAGAAGACCTCTGTTTTCCTAGACCTCACCCTTCCTGGGTAACCTCTCTCATTCCCCTCTTTTGAGACTCCATATATATTTTAGTTTGGGATCTCAATAGCTGCTTGCTTCTGCACTTTTCACATTCAACTTCACATCACTTTTCTGCAACATCTAAGGCATAGAAGTATTTCCAATCTGTCCTGTAGTTTCTTTCCCAGTTCCTTCTGCTGCAGCACCTTTGCATAGCACTACAGGCATCAAACTTCAGAGTCACCTGGCTGGGCTTTCCTATTTCCCTGGTCTGTACCAGCATTCAGATTTCGGGGACTGTGACTCCTCTTGGGTTCTCTACCCAGGCCTTAATTGTATTGTGTGTATGTTGGGGGGAGGGGGTGAATAATATACATATGGGTCTTCACTTTTCCCTGTGTCACGTATTGAGTACTGTATCTGATTGTGAGTGCAAGCTCCCTTCTGGGTGCCTTCACATTCATAAAAGCTATAAAGGAGTCAACCTTTGTCCCATCTCATTGGTGTGGGTGCACAGATCCCATCTCTTCTCCCCTTTTCCCAAAGTCTATAGTCCAATTAAGACAAGTCCTGAGAGGAGTTTCCTCAGGCTACAGCCATGTGTTGATCAGCCAGCTCCAACTATGTGGCTGGAGCAGGGCATGGTGACCAACTTAAAAGTTACCGTTACTTCCCACAGGGCAGTGAAATGCCCTTCAGCCAGCTGTGACAAATCCAGGCGAGGATCCCTTCCACGTTTACTACCATGTGTGTGATCAGGATGATGGTGTAGAGTCTCTCCTACCTTGGTTTGACGGGGACCAGGTTCTGATCCTTGATCTAGACTTGATTCCTTCAGAGAGCAAGAACGTACAGACACAAAAGACTAAACAGAACATGGTTAATTACCATGTTCTTCCTTGCTACTCTTCCTAGGGCTTCTAACTGCCTGTTAATTCAGTTTCTTCCAATTCTTTTAGGAGTCCCTGCTAAATTGCAGAGAATGGATGGAGGCCTGTTTAAATAAGACCAGAGGCAAGGCCTGTATCCAATTAAGCTTTGCTTCCTGGCAGAGTACAGATTCCTGCTCTTATGGCCCTGTTCATTCACTCTGCCCTGCCCAAGGTTTGAAGCCTAAAAGTCACATATAGTTTCCAGGTAATATTCAAAGCTGTTGTTGCAGAAAGATGAGGCCCAACAGAGAGAAACAGCACCCAATTACCACGTTTATAAAAGGAAGGGTTTTATTTACCAGCCAGGAGCTTACAGCATAGAATTTCAAATGGCTGTGCTCCCTGATTGGGCTTGGTCTTTCCCTTTTATCGACAGTCAAAAAGTTCCAACCCATAGGTGCCCTTCTCATTGGCCAGTTTGAATCAAGCAGGAGATGCCATTCCAGCCCCGAACTACAGGATTTCATAGAAGTGGAAATTTCCAAGTTCCAGGAAATTAAGTTTACAAATTCCCAAGAGCTGAGTCACCATGGTGAGGACCCCACAGGTGTATCCTTGTGGTCTCCTTGAGAAGACCTGTTCTCCTAGACCTCACCCTTCTCAGGTATCCTCTCATTCCCCCCCTTTTGAGACTTCAGTATATTTTAATTTGGGGTCTCTATCAGCTTGCTTCTGCAGGTGCCTCTATTAATTACTTTTTTGTACTTAGATTTTAGGGACTGTGACTCTTCTTGGGTTCTCTACTCAGGGCTTAATAGTGCTGTGTGGTAAGCTTACTTTTCCCTATGTGATATCCCTCCCCTGCTTTTCCCAGTGTTCAAAGTCCAATTAAGACAAGTCCCTCAGGCTTGGCGCCTGTAGCTCAAGTAGCTAGGGCACCAGCCACATACACTGGAGCTGGCAGGTTCGAATCCAGCCCAGGCCTGCCAAGCAACAATGACAACTACAACCAAAATACAGTGGGGCATTGTGATGGGCGTCTGTAGTCCTAGCTACTTGGGAGGCTGAGGCAAGAAAATCGCTTAAGCCCACAAGTTGGAGGTTGCTGTGAGCTATGATGCCATGGCACTCTACTCAGGGCGACAGCTTGAGGGTCTGTCTCAAAAAAAAAAAAAAAAAAAAAGTCCCTCAAGGAATTTCCTTAGGCTTCAGCCATGCGTTGACCAGCCAGCTCCCAGTATAAGGCTGGAGCAGGGCATTTGATCGTCTTAAAAGTTACCTTTACTTCCCAAGGGGCAGTGAAACTCTATTCAGGTGTTTCACCTCATGATGATTTCAGGTGAGCATTCCTTCTACCTTTGCTGCCGTGCGTGTAGTCAGGATGATGGTGTAAAGTCCCTTCTACCTTGGTTTGAGGAGGACCAGGTTCTGATCTTGGACCTAGAGTTGGTCCCGTTGATCCTCCAGATAAAAAGGATGTACAGACAAAAATGACTAAATAGAACAGGGTTAATTATCCAAGTGGGGATCTTCCTTGCTACTCTTTCTAGGGTTTTTGTTTATTCAATTCAGCTTCTCCTAGTTCTTGACAGAGGCCTCTTTGAATAACACCAGTGGCAAGGCCTGTATTCAATTAAACTTTGCTTCCTGGCAGAGTTTACCAATCCCTGTTCTTATGGCCTTGTTTATGCACTTTACTCTGTTTAAGCTTTGAAGCCTATAAGTTACATATAGTTTCCAGGTGATACTTAAAAGCTTTAAGCCATTATTTGCACTTGTTCTGTTCTGAAGGCTAGTCCAAATTTAAACCAGAGTAGCAACCTAAAGCAAGGGACAATTTCTCTGGGTAACACTTTTACTACTTTAGGAGTTCTTTTTATCCTGGTGGGGAAGGCTTTTACCTATTCCAAGTATGTGCAGACTATTACCAGCAAGTACTTGTTTACTTTACACCTGAGCATTTCAGTATAATCTACCTGGAAGTCCTCGAAGGGTGTCACTCCATATGACTGGATTCCGGGGGATACCATTGGTTGTTGGCATGCGTTGAACTGGTTGCAGGTGACACTGTAGACTGATGATTTTGGCCAGGGCTGCCAGGTGGGAGATATAGAGGTACCAGCCTAGCAAATTCACAAAAGATTCCTGTCACCACGGTAGCTCCTAGAAGCAGGGGGACTGCTACTCGCCCATCTGGTGTCTATCCATCCTTCCTCTATTTCCTTGTTCCCCTTTGCTGCCAACCATTTTTTCTCTTCCTGGCAGTAGATAGGTGAGAGCTCCAGAACCCACAGGATGAGAGGAGCCACTTGCAACACCCGGTACAGTTTGGATGCAGCCCTTTTTGCTTCAGTACTAACCCTAGTGTTCCCTTTAGTGATGGTGGAAGCATCTCCTTGGTGTCCACAATAGTGCATCACTGCCACCTTCTGGGGTTTCCATACTGCCTCTAGCAACTGAATTATCTCCTGCTGATACTTAATGTCCTTTCCCCCAGAATTTGATAGTCACTTTTCCTTGTACAATGTCCTGTGTACTTGGAGAGTCAGAAAAGCATACTTGGAGTCTTTGTAGATATTCACACTTTTCCCTTGATCTAGTGCTAAGGCTCGAGTCAAGACAATTAACTCAGCCTTCTGAACCTATATTCCTTGGGCTAGGGGCTTAGTAGCTTCTACAGTCTCTGTTACGCCCTTTGGCCAGGGCTGCCAGGTGGGAGATGCCCAGCCTGCCACTCACCTTGCACTGTCGTGTAACTGCTTTAGTCTACATACAAGTCCCAGTTTGCATCTGTCCAAGGCTGGTCATGCAAGTCAGGTCTGCTAGAATATACATTATTAATAACTTCCATACAGTCAGTCATGTTCAGTCTCTCTTCCGCTGACTGGAAGGAGCGTGTCTGGGTTCAGAGTGTTCTTGCATTAGAAAGCCAAAAATGTTCCTTAGTGTCCATTAAAGTGACCACAGAGTTGGGTATTTCCACTGAGATTCTGCCCTAGAGTCAGCTTATCAACTGCTTGCACAAGGAGAGCAGTAGTGGCTAGAGCCCATAAACATGGTGGCCATCCTTTTGCCACTCCATTCAACTGCTTAGAGTGGTAAATTACAGGTCTTGGCCAGGACCCAACCAGCCGGGTTAACACACCCACAGCCATCTTTTCTCTCACACATACGGAGTGAAGGGCTTGGCCAAATCTGGTAGCCCCAATGCAGATGCAGTCATCTGAGAGAAGGCACATTCTTGTTCTCCCCATTCTAAAAGCTCTGTTTTCTCACCTTTGGTTGTCTCATACAAGGTTTTGGCCAAGACAGCAAAGTTGGGAATCCCTACCGCGCCTAAGAATTCCTGAACTTGCTTTAGGCTCATGGGGGTGGGGAGGCAATCAATGACCTGCCTCCATTCCGTGCTTAGATTCCTCTCCCCCTGCTGGATAGTAAATCCTAGATAATGTACTTGCCGCTGGCAAATCTGGGCCTTCCATTCAGTTACTTTATAGCCACATACCTCTGGATGTTATAAAAGACTGTCCATGCCTCGGTCACAGCCCCGTAGGGTGAGGTGCCGTAAGAGGAGGTCATGAACATACTGGAGCAGTACACACTCTACTCAACCAGAAATTTCTGGAGGTCACGAGCCAGTGCTTCTCTAAAAGTCATGGGTGTGTTTTTTTTTTTTTAAAGTTTTATTTCATTTTATTTACTTATTTATTTATTTTATTATTTTTTTTTAATTTGCAGTTTTTGGCCAGGGTTGAGTTTGAACCTGCCACCTCTGGCATATGGGACCGGCGCCCTACCCCTTTGA
>CAUYPK010116409.1:0-13420 GCA_963574355.1 Loris lydekkerianus | reverse complement strand
GCTATACAGAAGCTTTTCAGTTTAATGAAGTCCCATTTGTTTATTTTTGTTGTTGTTGCAATTGCCATGGCAGTCTTCTTCATGAAGTCTTTCCCCAGGCCAATATCTTCCAGTGTTTTTCCTATACTTTCTTTGAGGATTTTTATTGTTTCATGCCTTAAATTTTCTAATTTTTAAATGTTGTATGTAGTGTTTGCTATTTTAACCTGCACAGCACGTGGTTCATGTGTCTACTATTTGTAGGTTCTCAGTCCAACTCCCTCCCCCCCTTTTTGTAACTTATTTGTAGAAGAAATTAGATTATTTAACCAGGAAGTTTCTAACTCTCTGGATTTTGCTGATTGCACCCCTGGAGTGTTCTTCAAAGTTCTCCTGTCTTCTCTTTTGTCTGTGTTGATAGCTGGATCTAGAGTCTTAATCATACTCTGGCTTAATTCTTTTGGCAAGACCCTTTCAGAGATAGTGTTGCGTTCTTCCATCAGAAGCATGTACCGTCTGGATACCTCTATTTTTAGGATACAAGGAACTATTTACACTTTTGGTTCATGAATTTGATAGTGTTTGCCACTTGGTGGTATATTACCTATATCATTCCTTCTTCATTTTATAGCTAAATTACTTTGATAAATAGAAACATCCCTTCATCTACTATTTGGCTATAAGTGGTAGAGCTTAATTATCAGTTTTTGTTTATTTTGAAGTTTTTTGAAACAGTAATTGACCAACAATTTTTAAAATTTTACATATTTCATGTGCTTCAATTATTTTCCTGATTGGTGCTTACATTGTGCCATGTTTGGGCAATAGGAGGCTGTTTAAGTTGGTTTCTGGTTCTTTTGCTGACTTCCCAGGTCTCTCCTCTAACACCTGGTAGAGGTTGATACAAGCTAATCCTCACATCTGTATCTTCTGGTTCTGAAGGATATTGCACGTGCTAGAACAACACATAGTTGTTTATTTAACTTACCTCACAATGCAGACATATAATGGCATCAGAATTACACCAGAAACATTACTACCAGCAAGATAGTTTCCAAAAACAGCTCAGTTTATTTTTCCAGTCCTTCTGTTTTTTGCCTTTAAGGTATATCCTATTCGTGATAATAAACATCTAAAGTTATTTTAAAGTCATTTAGTGTATTTCTTGTTGGTATGGATACATCATTGTCAACATAGATAGTCAGGTTTTTTTATTTCATTTTCTTAAACTTTTTCAATAATTTTTTTAAGAATTAAGAAAGCACATATTTATTTAATTATGTAAAGGGAGATATATTTAAAGAAATCCAGTGTCAAGCACTATTTCTTTGCTCCTAATTCCTTCTTCTCATATACATATATCTATTTTTTTTAATTTATTTTCTTTCATTTTTTAAATATTAAGCATACACATAAAATTGCATTTAGTGCTTTTTATAGATAATTGTACTACACTATAGTCAGTTTTTTGCCTTCTTTTTTCTGTGAGAATATTTCCCTAAGATCAATCGCTAATAGTGTATGGAGATAATTCTTTCCCTATTCATTTTTATAAGTACATTGTGACTTGATGTGTGGTGCTGTAATGTAACTCAGCCAGCTCCCTATTGATGTACTTCTATTGCTTTGCCTCACTCTCCTTGCCTCCCCTCCCCTCCCCTCCCTTCTCCTCTCCTCCCCTCCCCTCCCCTCCCTTCTCCTCTCCTCTTCTTCCCCTCCCATCCCTTGTCTTCTTTTTTCTATTCTTTTTTTTTTTTTTTTAAAATTAAAGGTATTTGTCTGGCACCCACGCTGAGTGCAATGGTGTGATCATAGCTCACAGCAGCCCCAAACTCGTGGGCTCAATCAGCCCTCTCACCTCAGCCTCTTGAGTATCTAGGACTTCCAGGTGCACAGCCCCACACTCAGCTAATTTTTTTCATTTCTGTAGAGAAATGAAAGTTGTTCAAACTGGTCTTCAACTCATGGCCTCAAGTGATCTCCCACCTCAGTCTCCCTAAATGCTGGGATTACAGATATAAGTCATCTCACACAGCCCAAACTGAGGTATGTTTAAGTTGCTTGAATAAATAATTCTTGCAATGCAAAGATGTATGCATGTATTTTTAAATTTTTTTTCAAGTTTATCTGTGTAATATTGAGACGGGATCTCACTATGTCGACCTCAGTGTAGTGTCGTGTCATCACAACTCACAGCAACCTCAAACTCTTGGGCTTAAGCAATTCTCTTGCCTCAGCCTCCCTAGGAGCTGAGACTACAGGCACCTGCCACAACGCCTGGATATTTTTTTGTTGCAGTTGTCATTGTTGTTTAGCTGGCCCCTGCTGGGTTTGAATATGCCAGCTTTGGTGTATAAAGCTGGTGCCCTACCCACTGAGCTATGGGCACTGCCTGTGAGATAGATTTTTAAAAGTGGAATTGCTAGGTGAAAAGATAAATGCTATGTAAATTTGCTAGGTATATTCAAATTATTTTCCATAGTGACTGATTCATTGATGCCTCTCTAGAGATCAATGAAAGTGGCCTCTTTTTCCACAATTTCATCAACAGAGTCCATCTTCTGACATTGACCTAAACTAAATAATTACTAATGCTCTCATTTTGCTAGTTTTGATTAATGTATTCCCTTATTTTGAGCCAGGTTGAATTCATATTCACATAATTAAAACCATTTGTACTTCTTTCTGTGAATTGATTAACTTCTACAGTCATATTTATAGGTCTATTGGCCTTTTTCTGTCTTTGGATGCAATTAATATATTAATGAGAAACAAACATTTATGATTTAAGCTAAAAATAAGTTATCTAAATATTTGCTCATATTATTTTTGGCAGTTTACTTTTTTTCTTTTTAATGCTATAGATTAATCACCCAAGTTTTTTCTTGTCTCATATCATTTCATTTTTTGTTTCAATTTCTGATCTATTTAAGGCTTATCTTGCTGTATAGTGTGAGTTATCGCCAATATTGCTACTTAAAAAAATTTACACATTTAAGATGGTCCTTTTAGCGTATATTATTTGTGCATGAACTTCAGGTATTTCCCATGATCTTGCCTAAACCGTGCACATATCCCATATCATTTAAATTTAGAGGCTTTTTAGATTGGATTATTTTAATACCTGGTAGAACTTGCCCTCCTTCTCACTCTTCTTGATCTTCTTCTTCAAAATTCTTTGAGTTTTACTGATCCATGACAGATGCTTTTAACTAGACCAACCAGATAGGATTCAATCATTTCCCTCTTGTCAAATTCTAAGAGCAGAGCTAAGGAGGCAAAGATTTGTCTTGAAGTCTTGAGCTTAAAAAAAAAAAAAAAAATGCCAAAAGACAAATTTAAATGTCAAGACTTCTGATAATTTCTGAGCTAGTCCACTCATCACTGAGGTCAAGGCTGTGCTCTTGCAAATATCTTCTTTCCTGGAAATGTAACCTAGCATAGAGAAATACATCTTTTAAATCTTTGTATGCTAAGAAAACAGTGATAATTTATTTTTGCTCTTAATGAATTTTCATAAAGATTTGGCAGATTTTGACTTAGAATCTATGCCACTGTTTAAATTAAGAGTAATTTATTTCTTTGGCTAGACTACAATTTCTAGGTGTCATAATCTTGACTTTAAAGTCAAATCTAGAGTTATTTTTTAAAGAGCAATCATCAGATTCCTCAACTGACACTTGCAGACCACATTGCAGATACATAATCTCGATAATCAGTCTCCCTAGTTAAACAATCTTTCTGAGATATCACTGAAAACAAGGGAAGTAAAAACAATTAAAATAAAAAAATTCATTAATATTGATGTATGCATTAGCTCTTATCTCTATGATCTGTATTATTATAATTTTGAAATTATTTAATTCCTAACTAATTACTTGAAATGCTCCATAACAATTTATTTTATGTTAGCATAGATATGACTTTGCTTCTCACAGCTACAAAAAAATTGAATCTTAAAGCTCTAGCCAATTGACTAACATTTTTGTAGTCAAAAAGATATAAGATACTTTGTCATACAAGTAAAGGGATTCCATAATATCCCCTACTCAGAATGAATACTTCTTCATATGAAGCCCAAAGGAGTCATTTACAATTCATTTTTTAAATGGAAAAAGTATAAAGATACTTTATATTGAGTAATAATATGTTAGCTTGGAATGCAAACTCTTTTATCTAGTCGGCTCTTAAAGATAGAGATCCCGAGATAGGCAAGTTCTGATCAGACAATGGAAAAGTGGGCTGCAACATCTTACATCTCACTAACTCACTCTCTGACATAAATCTACTGTGTTTAACAGATGTGAGGTAGTATGAGACTATTAGAACTTGGGAAAACAGGCACTTAAATGAAGTAACAACAAGGTTTTAGCAAGGAGATATAGTGGTTCTTGCTTTTGAACAAAATGATTACGGAGTTTATATAATCATTTCATACCCTGTCTTGTTATGTAGTAATTTATGTAATCACGCATGTGATTATGTACTGTAGAACCTCCATAGCTAACCACCTTCTTACGCTGACCTAATTTTCATAGACCATGTCAACTAGTCTGTTATAGTCGTTTGGGTCGTCAACCTACAGAGGTTCTACTGTATGCTAAGACCAGGGACCCAGAGTCAGAAGGCAGCCTGGCTGAACTTTAGACAAGTTCCCACCCAATGGGTATATTGCACGGATGCTTCCTGGGTGGGGGAAATTATATTACTACATGATAAATTGGCTTTCACACGTAAAATTTTGCTATGTAGGAAAAACTACTGTTGTTAGACTTCAAAGCAGAAGCTAAAATACTGTCCCTAAAAGAAGACAGCCCTAAGTTAATTTGCAGGTCACCATCAAAAGGGAATCTTGAATAATGAAACAATGAGGTTTGTATTGAGGTGACAAGGAGATGTGAAGATAGTTTTTGTCCTCCAGGCTTGGACTGAGTAGGGAAGACAAATCATAGTCATAAAAAATAAATCACCGTCAGAGGAAATAGAAAATGTTAAGAAATATCTAATTATCACACATTCCCTCTTGCACAAATTTTAAGGGCCCCCTTTTAATGCAACTATACAGCACATGACATGCAATTATATAAAAGAGTGAATCAGTTTCACATCTTCAAATCCTCTCAGGGTCTCTTGTACTTAGCTAAACAGAGAGCCATTTCTCAGGGTTCAGAATTTTATGCTTCTTAATTTTGGCAGATCCATTGCAGTAACTTCCTTTTTAAGCAAGATAATCAGATATTATTAATAGTATTTTGCTTTTTAATGATTGTAGTTCCCATTCTTTCCTTCTACAGTTTTACCAAAAGGGAAAATAACTATAGCAAAAAGAACAAGTTAAAATATTTGTAACTTCTTTATTTTGGCAAGTACTTTTCAGTAACTTCCTTTTTGAGCAAGACAAATTAGATATTTATATTTTTCTTTGTAATGGCTATAGTTTCCATTCTTTCCTTCTAGAGTAGTCAAATCATGAGAGAAAATAACTATAGCAAATAAAACAAGTTAACATATTTGTAATTCCATGAAAATGTCCTAGTTTAACAAAAATATTATGATAAAACAAAAGGACAACATTTTGCTTAAATGTGAAGTATTATTTACAAATAGTACAATATGATTTAAGCTGGATACATGGTAGCTATAGTGAAATGAAGAGCTTATCCAGAATTTTCCCAGGCAGGTTTTCATATAGGCAGGAGGTAAAAAAGAGAGACAGCGGGGATCAGGGTGAAGATACAGAATATGAGGGGAAACAGAGAAAAAACAGACCATGACAGATGTCAGACAAAATAAATACATAAAGTATGACTGAAACACAAAATTAAAAAGAAACTCGAGACAATCATTTATGGATCTAAGTATCCACCAAAGCTCTGCAAGAGAGTACACCCAAAATATCTCAATAATAGAATTTGGGGGGGGAGGAGTTTGAAGTCTTGTACTTTATGCACAGATAGTCTAAAACAGTTGTCTCTTAGCCAAAACCTTCTACTTCTGAGGGGCTTTATAAAATCATTAATTTGGAGCTGGCGACTCTAACATTAGAAAGTATGGCAAAAAGGCCATTGCCAGCTTGGTCAACAGATTAACAGTCTGAAATGCAAACCAGATTAGGTTAGAACAAAGCAGACCCCTGAGATTTGACAGTGACTCCGGGAATTTTTCTGGTTTGCAGTTTCAGCTCATGACCAGAGATGGCGCTGAGTGTACAGGGAACCTGAGGCTTATCGGAATCAGAAATTGGAAAGAAATAGGACTGAAGTTTGTGAGCGTGACTCCTCAATTAACCTCAGCCGCACAACATCAAGGACAGTGAGAGTGCAGGGAGGGAAAGCAAAGAATAAAGAAGGAATCAAGAAGACTTGCATTAGGAGAGTCTCACATTAGGAAGGAGGTAGGGATGAGAATCTCTGCAGGTGAAGGTGCATCCACACAGCCAGGCATCGGGAATGCAGGTGGAAACACGGCCAGAACTGGGGCACCGATGCGCAGTGGGTTTTTTTTTGTTGTTGTTGTTTGTTCTTTTTAGGTTAAATGTTCCTTTAGGGAAGTTTTTATTTGTAAGAACGACCATGAAAGTTTTCAGGCTTTTTGTTGTATATTCTAAATGAATTTTAAATTCCCTTTTGGTTAGCGCGTATTTTCTAAATTAACATGTCTATCTTCATTGAGAAAGATATAAACTGCTCAATTTATAGCCGGAGGGTGAAATTTACGTGTTTGTGTGTGTATCCCCTTCACTTACATTTGAAAAGACAAAATTGTACACTCCATATAAAAGTGAAAAAATACTCAAGCTCCCTCTAATAAGTATGGCAATCTTTTAAAATTATCGTTTTTGCTTTTTTTTTTTGCATAACTCTTGTTTTTTTCTTAATATTTAGAAAGTAAAGACAAAAAAATTTTATATCATTCAAAAGAATTTCAAATAGAAAGTGAAAATATCCTCCCTTGCCTCACTTGAAATTCTATCTCCCTCTACCATCTCGCCTCGGAATTTGTAACTAGGGCACACAAAGTGGGGGCAAAGTAGAACTGGGTACTCTCCCTGGTTGCACCAAGTCTGGGCTGTGAGTCAGCAGCAGCCACATCCCCTGGCAGCTTCTAGAACTGCAGACTCTCCGGCCCCTGCCCAGATGTAACGGATCAGGTTTAAGAAACTCCGCTCTAGATTCCAAAAGAAGAACCATTAATTGAGGACTCATCCTTCCCTTCCAACCTAGCAAGAGGCTTCAGGCTGGTGTAATATAGTCATTTCCAATCTATCATCACCAGAAACACAGGGAACAGTGTTCTCAGTAACTTTCTCCTGTCCGAGGACGTGAGAGGCCTCCAGAGATTCAGTAATGGACAGAAGGGGACTGAGAGCACCTTGCATCTGGTCCAAGGCTAGATGTTTGTTGTTTTGCAGGATCCACCTGCCTCCTTAGTGCTTGGAATCTAAAGGAGAAGGAGAACGCAAATTCTTGAGACAGGACTGTGGTGTATGAATAGAAGATGAGGGTAACCAGACTCCCAAACCATTTCAGTTCTCTGTGATCTGGGAAGGGGTACAAAAGAAGATGTATGTAGTTTCTGTGGCCCCATGAGCTGGGACGTAGAGGTTAGATGAGGTAGTTGAAGCCCAGGAGATTGCTAAGCCCAGTAAGGTTTTGTCCATTGCAAAGATGTGTTTACAGGCATGACCTATTGTCATTGCTAAAAAGAGAAACTCGTGCTATCTCTGTGGCAACAGCGACAGGATACTGGCTGAACACTGCAGAGCATTGCCCTGAGAAGGACATGGTGCCATCTGTTAACCCTTGCCACATGAACGCTATCGGTAGTTAGGAGAATGAATACAAATGAGAACAAGAGCTGGGGCAGGCAGCTATGAGAAGCACCTCGCTGCTCACACTTCTCCTCTTGCGTGTCCTCCCCAGGGTGATCTGAACACAGAAAAGGGGAGAAGGAAGTCAGAGTCACTCCAGGGCCAGCGTCACACCTCAAATCTATTTTTGAAAATAGATGTGGCATAGAAAAGAAAGAGCTATAATTTAAACTGAGTTTAGGATTGGTGCTTTAAATTTAATTTTAAACTTCAATACCTAAAAATGACCAGAAAGGTACAGAATTTGCCCAAGATATTGCCAACAGATGAGAAGGAAGGAGGTTCCGTAGCAGATTGGGAAGCTGTGATGGGAGAAAAATTGAACCAGTTCAATGAAGACAAGTGCCATCCATTCACTTGTCTTAAAAAAAAATCATAAATGTAATAATAAACATGTGTTTCTGTTTCTTTATAAATCATTATTTTCTGTTTACTCCCCAGTAAGCAAGATGAGAAAACTGCAGTTCTAGTGTTCTTACCTCTCCTTGATCTTCCTCACTTAGAGTTACCTTACTGTTGCTTTTACCCAGTGCTTATGCTTAGCTATATAACTTTACCAAAAAATAATGTAACATTTACTCATTGTTTAGGAAAAGGAAGCGTAACTGACTCTCTGAAAATGAATTGCAAAATCCATTAATGCATTTATGTTCTCTGCACATTTTCTCCCAGCAGCTCCCAGGATGCTTCTCAGCCAACGGTTGAGAAGAACTGGAGCATAAATACCCCCTTCCTTGTCTTTATCTCGGAGGAAGGAACAAATAAGAGCTATATTATCCATGCCATTTGTCAGAAATTTCCAGTGATGAACCTGGAAATTACTTTAAAATTCTGGTACCATGACAGAATATGGCTATCATGTTTATTATTACATGAAGACTGACAGACTGGCTGTGGGTCCTGAAATCAGAAGGTAATTTGCATAATGGCAAAAGGTCCTTTACAGATTTGCAAAATGAGATTAAAAAAAAACAAAGTAATATAGGGAGGTCTACAATGATTGTGGAATTTTGCTATAAAATATAGCACAATACAAACATCCCAAGGACAGCCAATTTTTAGACTTAGGAACTTTTGTACAGATTGTTTGTACACTTTATGTTTTTAAAGTCTTTTATTTTTCCTCTCTTCCTGCCACCTGCTTTCTAAGACATGTCATTATTTTATTTTTTTTTAAAGTCTGAAAGAAGCTGGGAGATAAAACTTGAAGCAGTTTGTTTTTCTCTTATTAAAACAATTTTGCCAAAAAGGCAAGAAAGAAGGATTTGGAAACAATTATCTAAAATATCTGTAGGGCTACCTATTATTTCAGTTTTGGGGGGTAGATTTAGTGTTTTAGGTATGATGCAGATTGGCAGGACGAGACCACCCACACATGCTACGCAAATATTCACATTTCTCCATCCAAGGTAGGATTAGATTATGTTCACGATTTAACTCACCACAGCTACAAAGATGTTACTGAAAGTAACGTAACAATGCAGAAAAGGCGCACAGGCGTGTGCCCGGCGCCCCCTGCGCTGACCTGGGAATCAGTGAGCGTGCGCTGCTGCTGCTGGGGAAAGGCCAGCACCTTCAGGAGAAGGCCATCCAGGTGCACAGCCGTCCTCCGATTGTCAGCCACACCTTACTTACTACACAGGCAGACATTATACAATTAATCAGTGCGTTTACTGCTCACGGCAGCATCCTCAACCTCAGAATCACTGACTTGAAGCAGGATGATTTTAGGTTGTGGGAGGCTGTCCTGTGCATGGTGGGCTATGTAGCAGAGTGCCTCACCTTTGAGCACTAGATATTCTGATAACCCCAAATGGCTCCAGATGTTACCAGCTGTGTCTTGGGGGCTAACTAGCTTGCTGCTGAAAATCTTGAATTAAGGTATTACTTACAAACAGGTGGTTCTGCTGCTTCTTGCTCTATGCTCAGTTTTATCAAAGAAACCTCATCATACTGGGGGAAGCAAACGCACTGGGTCAGTTCCCCATAGTCCTGCAAGGCCATTTTTAAATTCTATTATTATTATTATTGACAGAGTCTTACTCTGTTGCCCTGTGTAGAGTGCTGTAGCAGCATAGCTCACAGCAACCTCAAACTCTTGGGCTTGAGCAAGCAAGCCTCTTGAACTAGCCTTCAGAGTAGCTGGGACTTCAGGCAAGCACCATCACTCTAGGCTCCTTGTTTCTATTTTTAGTAGACACAGGGTCTTGCTCTTGCTCAAACTGGTCTTGAACTCCTGAGCTCAAGTGCTGCTCCTACCTCAGCCTCCTAGAGTGCTAGGATTACAGGTGTGAGCCATTGCACCCAAGCTGCAAACCCCTCCATTGCTATTAAAACCTGTCTGCTTGGTTGTGCTTTATGTTACAAATTCTAGGAAATTAAATATTTAAGTGACTTTTTGTACTATTTATAAATCACACATAGCAATGCTTCTATATTTCTTTATTTATTCTGATTTTTTTTTTTTTTGAGACAAAGAACCTGTTTCCCATAATCCTGCAAGGCCATTTCTTTATTATTATTATTATTATTATTATTTTTTGAGATAGAGTCTTTACTCTGCTGCTCTTGGTAGAGTGCCGTGGCATCATAGCTCACAGCAACATCAAACTCTCGGACTCAAGCAATTCTCTTCCCTTCAGCCTCCCAAGTAGCTGGGACTACATGCGCCCGCCACAACACCTGGCTAATTTTTATAGATGTGTCTCGCTCTTGCTCAGGCTGGTCTTGAACCCATGAGCTCAGGCAACCCACTCACCTTGGCCTCCCAGAATGTTAGGATTACAGGCATGAGCCACAGCGCCCAGCCTTTATTTCTTGTCTACCCTCCTGTTTTGTATTCTTTTTTTCTTCTTTCCACGTTTTTTTCTCCCTTTCCACATTTCGGTTTGTTGGGCATGGTGGTTTTTGTAAGTGGAGAGTAAGATAGTCATATCTGGCGTATTGTTATTATAAATTTAAGCTAATCTGTGTGTTAATCAGCCAATCAAACTAGTAGGTGTTTAGAGTGTGGGTCTGCATTATTCTATGAGTCTTTTGTTCATTTACCCAGATGCAGCCTGTTTCACAGTCATTCACCCATCCTGCTATCATTCCTGTATATATCTCACCCACTCCACCTTTGCTACAGTCTCTTTTAATAAACACTGGCAATTTTACAGAGAAATGACATTGTGCTTGCTGCCAGAAGATTAGATGTGACAGTCATGTGAAGAGCAATGATAATGCATTTGGCCTTGTCCAGTGATGTTCACACCTAACAGGTCTAAGGTATGAAAGTTTTACACAAGAAGAGTAAGCTTAGCAAAATCCTTTCTCCATAATAAAGGCAGGGACAGTGTCCCTCTAAATCAGTGATTCTCAACCTTCCTAATACCATGGCCCTTTAATACAGTTCCTGTGGGTTGTGACCCACAGGTTGAGAACCACCGCTCTAAATGAACGTGTTGTTTCCTTGGGTGTACACCTCAGTAACACTAGTCCTTCCTTATCCAGTGCAGTCATAACTAGTGAGAAGAGTAAGTGAGACAATCTCTTAACCAATAAAATGGTTATAGAGAAAAAGCAGAAAATAACAGGTGTGTCAAGGATGTGTGTGAAGTGGAACCCTTATGCATTATTGATAGGAGTGTATGTGAGAAGTATTTTGGAAAACAATTTGATATTAATAGTTTTGTAAAAAGCTAAACATTAACTTAACAACAACACCACCACCACCCTGACAATTCCACTCTTGCATTTATACCCAAGAAAAAGAAAAACACATCTACATTAAGAAAATGTTCATAATGGCACCATTATTCATAATGGGAAGAAACGGAAACAATTTAGAAGCCTATCAGCGGGTGAATGGATAAGCAAAAGGTGAGATATCCGTTCAGTGAAATACAGTTCAGCAACAAAAGGGATAAAATCACTGACTCGCTGCAACACAAATGAATCTCAAAAACCATTATGTTAAGAGCCCAGTGCAAAAGACTACATACTGCAGAATCCATTGAGACGCAATGTCCATACGAGCACATCCATGGGGACAGAAAGCAGATCGGGGTGCCCAGGATTGGTGTCAAGAAAAGGAATTGATAAAAAACCGGCACAGGGGATCTTTCTGGGGTGATGGAAGTGTTCTAAAATTAGTTTGTGGTGATGATTCATAGCTCTGTAACTTGAATAAAGATTGAGTTGTACAATCAAAATGGGTGAATTTTATGGCATATTAATTATACCTCAATAAAACTGTCTAAAAAATGAATGGGAAGACAGACTACAAATAGAAAGCCTTGCCTCATTTACCTTTTTAAGATTATTTGGGTCCATATTTCTTAACCTCTGCTATCACATCAATTTTATGAGCTTCTGCCCTATGCTCATGAATGGTCTCTCAGCTCCCTGGGGGTCATCTTACTAGAATTCTAATTTAGTTCTATCTCTTCACCTCTATTGTGTAGTAAAGGATTAACCTTACCCAGGGAGAGTTCTGGCCTTTGCTGTAGCCTCCTGGGAGGTGATCTCTAAACACTTAGGATTCCACATCTGCGGGGAGCATCTTTGCCCAGTGGCTTTGGCTATCTGACAGCCCAACAGAGGGATTTGGCTCCCAGATGGTGGGGGCTATGGGCCACATGGTTTAAGTTTTTCCTTTGAAAGGAACAGGAGACTAAAGGTGTCAGCCTGACTCTGGCAGAGCCTGTAGACAAAAGGTTAGCCCCACAGGTGCGGTGTGATGGAGCTCCAATAAAATCTCTGAACACTGAAGCCCCGGGTGATCTTTCTTGTTTGACTATACACTATGCATATTTTCATATACCGATTCTAGGAAAGTGTACCCATGATTCCATGAGATGCATCACATTTTGTTTATCCATTCGCCAACTGATAGACTTTCGACTGATTTTGTTTCTTCCAAGAGGATACCCAAAGCTCTGCCTTTGCCACTCCCCGAGGCTTTGCCCTCTGCATTTCTTCCCTTGGATTAATATGTTTTAGTTTAGTTTTATTTCCAGAAGTCACTATGCAAACTGAAGGGTTGATTTTAATTTGTATCCTTTCCTTGTAAGAATCTGCAGCCATAGCATAATACCTTATAGAGTGTTCTTTGAGTCCTTCCAGTGAATTACCGAATATAAAGGTAGCTTGTGAATGTCTCTCTCTGAACTGTCAACTGATGTCAGAAGTGAGTGTAATCTTGTGTGGGTACTATGCCCACTGATGGCACAGCTGGCTGAACTGTCTCAACAAACAATAGTTTCTTCTTATATTTTAAAATACTCTGAGCTTTATTTTTAAACCTTATTTACTTATTTATTGGAAGCTGGCAATTAACAAATGATTATTGGAGTCATGGAAAATATTTTTAAGACAAGTTTTTTTTTTTTTTTTGTGGAAAGACATTATATAGTGTCCTTCTCCTGAAAGCCAGGCAGTTTCAGCATTTGTGTAGACTTTTTTTTTTTTTTTATTAAATCATAGCTGTGTACATTAATGAGATCATGGGGCACCATACACTGGTTTTATAGACCGTTTGACACATTTTCATCACACTGGTTAACATAGCCTTCCTGGCATTTGCTT